>JAHPZR010027910.1:0-36906 GCA_019787425.1 Platygyra sinensis
TAGTATTGTGTGATATTGATCACACAAACTTAACGAAAAGCCGTTTTATATTTCCATTCTTTCAGAAGTACAAAATTGGCGCATGGATCAGAGTCCGTTTCGGCGGATATTCCTAATTCGCACAGCATAATGAAGTTTGGGCGGAAAAGGTCTAATGAACTTTGCGTAATTTGTGTTTAATTCGTCCACGAGATTGAAATTTAAGCCGGTAGGAATAGTCATTAGAGAAACTAACTTCTGGAAAAAATCATTAAGACGATTTTGTCAGTGTATTCTTCTTTCAATTTCGTGTTTTCCCTTTCAACCTCTGTTATCTGCTTCAACAGAGCATACTGCAGCGTTTTAGCTTTGTCAAAATAGAACCTTCAGTGAATGATGTCATTTTTTGTTAAAACTTTTATGATTCCTTGAGCACAAATTCGATTTTGTTTAGCAGATTTTTGTTTTTTTTGTTCTCGCGCTGTGAAATGCATGAATCTTCCTTGATGAATTTAACGCAATGCCTGCCCAGCGGGATATTATGAAACATACCAAATGCGCCATGGAGCGAAAACACAATAGCCACGTTGGGTAAAATAACCTATTTCTGCTGCATCCAAGGGAAAAGACGTATGAGCACTTAACCTTTTTGTGTAACTTTTCAAAGGTGCTTATTCTGAAACAGACGAGAGGCGTGTTTCATGTGTTTTCCATTCTTCACCTGATCCTCAAATGTCCACGCCATTACAAAGAATCCAATAAAAACGTTAAAGACAAGAAGTATATATTTCACCTTTCTTAAATAAGTGCGAAACCTTTGAAAATCGTTTTAATAAAAAAAAAAACTTAAGAAAAAAATCAATGGTATTTGCAAGTGTTTCCTTCAACCCTAAAGCAATATTTCGACAAACTGTCAAAGATTTCGAATGTAACGCAAAGATTTATGATTTGAAAGTTTATTGTTTCTGATCCTTTGGCCGGGGACGCACTCCTTTAGCAGCAATCAGGTGGCTGCGTCGGAGATCTTGAACGAAACTTTTTTCTTTTTTTATGTAGTTAGTTCACAATTTGAAATTTTGCATTACTATCACTCCGATGCTTTTTGGGAACGATGGAAAACAAACAAGTTTTTCTTTTTCTAGTTGCTTAGAATGCAGGCTGATTCAGAACATGAGCTACATCGGTCCTCCTGTTCTTTGAATGACGCTTACATTCGGTGTGTCGTTAAATTCGATCTTTGAAATTTTCCCAGGTCGTCTGCAAAGAGGCTGTGAGTTTTCTGGTTTCATGTTTTTCTTAATATTGGTCATGATAAAGAGATCTAAGTATACTGGTTGGAACAAATACGGGTCCGAGTTTACGAAGTTTTTAAAACCATTGCATTGAAAGTTTCATCTCTTTGCGCTCCCTTTCCGAGAAAAATCAACAGAGCTGAGGAAGTGTTTGGTTCTATCTGCCTTCATCTTCAGTTGAACACTGAAGAAGAAACGAAAGATTTGGATATTTGCACAAACTTTTACTAAAACATATCGATCTTAGTTAAGAGCAACTCGTCGTATACTCTCCATATATAGTCAGCCATTCGAATAAGGTTACTTTGTGGAAGTGCCCTGGTGCATTGGGGAAAGGCCATAGTCTCGAATGGACCGAACCTGTACTTCTTCAGGTTTCTTTTTAGGGTGACATAATAAATAAACGTCTAACTCCATCACAATCTCATGTCTAGGCCAAAACAGATGATATTATAGTCGTAAAGCAGATATAGATGTTGTATTAAGATGTACCAAACGGTCATGTTCACTGACTGCCGGATTCATCGACCAAAACAGAAAATATTGACTGAGCACGATTACTAGAACTTGCTTGTTTTTGGGACTAAATTGTTGATTTTTGTAGGTATTTTATATGCGTTCCACCTTAAAATTGCACAGTTTTTTGATATTGTATTCCTTGTAACATGCGAAGACGCCGTTTTCTCCAAACGGTAAATATTGGCTCCTGTACTCTTGCAATTCCCTTGAAAGAGGTTGTTTTGTTATTTTTTGGTGCGTGTGATCCCTGTAAAAGTTTATTGCACAGTTTGGATTTGTTTTGCTAATTTCTTGAGTATTATTTCATACTGCGCGAGAAAACACCTTTGTTTGACAAACTTTAGTGTTTGTAAATTGTCTCTGTCTTTTGGATATAATTTGTTCTTATATCTTTCCGTCGTCGTTGATTGCCCACAAACGCTCCGCAAATTTGAAGTTCTTATTCATAGACATGCGGTGATTTATAGACGAGGGTAGTTCCGTAGAATTAGCCGTTCAAGTAATCAGTGACTGGAAATGCTGTCAATATCGAAGCAAGAAAGAACTTCTAATTGAGTTATTCACACTATTTACTGCTTCATTTACCTCCGACAAAGGCAATTAACACTTGCCTTCAAGACAGGTGATGGAAGTGAGAAAGCCTCCATTGACACTTCCGAAGTCTGAGTCAAGGACAGTTTTTACATTGTTTACGGTGAATTTGTTGTTGAAGAGAACAATAAGGAAGCCATCGGATTAGCCCCCTGCTAGCAATAAAAAACTTTTGAATTTAGAGTTTGTATTAGTTCATTGCTGTTTAAAGACCCTTTCTTGACTTCTGTTCCTTATAATTTTCCTAACTAAATTTATAGAAAAGCCGGTATACTTTTTTTTCTATTTCTCTGACCTATTGATGTCTTTGTGTAATCGAGAATCGTCAACAGTCACCTTAATTATAGGAAAAAACACAATTATGTTAATTGGCACCAAATAATTATTGTGATGAAACGAAACAGAACGCCAACGAAAAGACGAGCTACAAACAGAACGCAACCCAAATTTTGACATTTCTTGCTGATTAAGGCTGCCTCTTTAGGAAACCTGGTTTAACTAATTCTCTTATGTCTTTTTCTGTGGCTGATACGATTTCACGTTAAACATCTATAGGAGTACGTTTTCCGCAGTTTAATAAGCTCACGCTTCGTTCTTTAGCCCACTGCCGTTTTCAGTTTAATCCCTGTCATTGGTTATTAACCGAATATAAATTAGCGCATGGTATTAATTAGTGTTGCATTAATTGCATCCTTCTAAATATTAGTATTCATAGATTTTTGTGTACTTCATAAACTTATATATTATTTGCACTATTTTGTAACGTACGATGAATATTTTACGACCTGAACATATTTTGCAAATTTAAAAGCTTAATAGGCTTTTAAGAAGTTAAAAAAATATTTTCCTCTTTCCAAAATTTCAGTTAAGTCTAAAGAGCAAAGAAAGAAAAAGAAAGCACTAACACATGACTATTGATTGGGAGAATGTTGCCAATCTAAGCTCCCAGGCACGGTTCAAGTTATGGGTGGCTTCTGTTTGCCATACAGTTGTTTTCTTCCGTCGAAGAATTGATTCATGATATTTACAGGGTTCGTACGGGTCATGGAAACCTGGAAAGTCGTGGAATTTAATAATTTCATTTTCCAGGCCTGGACAGTCCTGAAATTTAGGTGTGGGTCATGGAAAGTCATGGAAAATCAGTATGCTTTCTACGAATGAAAAGAAATAAGATCCAAAGTTGAAAACTTAACTGACGAGTCCAAAAATCAAATTTAATTTCAGTTGAGTGGATGATTGTTTTGACACTACTGCCGGAGGACAGTTGCTTAACTTAGGTCGTGGAACATCTCAAAAGGCCATAGAAAAACTCATGGAAAGTCATTTAATTTTGACAGGTCATAACAGTACGAACCCTGTAATAAGTGTGTGTTTATCTAGTTATGTTACCGGCGGGAATTTGGAGAGGATAAGGGAAGCGTCAGACTTCTCGTTACTAGCAATTCTTTCTTGCAAACGGTTTCCTTTAGTGTTACAACTTGCTAGTCCTGTAATCTATGCTTAATCATTCCAACCGTTCTTGGATCAAGCGGTCTGCATTCGAGACCTGGCGAGGGTCATTGTGCTATCGGGCGAGGCGCTTTTCTCTCGCAGTGTGTATAAAGGGTACAAATTTACTTCAAGGGGAGTGGCCTTGAAGTAGGCTCAGCAGTATCCCATGTAGGGGAGAGTAAAAATGCTTGTAGTGAACACTTGCGACACACAATGGGCTGAGCTCCGGTGATATTGTTACATACAACAGTGGCTTGAAGCAGACTAATGTAACTAACCTCACCTTTTTATACCCAGAGAATGGAAATTTGAGCGTCTTTCCCACTTTACTTAAAAGTAAAAGTGTTGTGATCAAGAGCTAAATACCCCAGATAATCATAATTAGTATATACCACACAAGCGAATAGTACTTTTCGCGCGCGCTGATTGGCTAGCTCGGAGGTGATTAGCCAAGTACTATTCACCTCCGAGCAGCCAAAGAAAAACAAAATGGCTTTTGTCGGTATATTTTCACAAATAAAGTTAGTCTTTGGTCCGCTAGTTGTTCAGCTTGTGTGGTATATACTAAAACAATTATTCACCTCAGTGTCGGTGAAAGTGGTGGATATTTACCTCCACTTTGGTGAATAATTGTTAAATATCTATTTCGCTTTCGTCTTCGGAAAATAGTCTCGCTAAGAGCAAAACGTCTTCTGCTATGGTCAAAGAAACACACCTTTTTTTTTATTATTCTCTTTAATGTTGATTTCTCGTGCGCGTTTTAATGAATTTACTGTACTTGTAAAACAACAAAAATAGGTATAAAAATATTCTCAACCTCTAAGCTGCATAAAAGCTATATACTTTGCTTTGTCACCAAATGCAGTGAGATAATTGTGATAATATGATAGCTAATAAGTACTTACTAAGGCCATAGTGTTTTTACAGGAAAGGACTTAAAGATAATTGTAGAAAATGCTTGCACCAATTAACCGGAATCCAGATGTGCATCGAGTAGTGAAAACTTAGTTCTTTTATGGTCAGAGGTAGAATTTACAATACTAGACGATTTTTTTTTTTCAAAGGTAGGGACAGAATCTATTCGTATGTTCACTTCTTTAAAGCCGCACCTGGTTCTACGGAGAGAAACTTGATTTCAAGGACCACGTGAACTGTTCGTGGTAACGACGGGTCTGCATCAAGACGTTTCTAAGATGACTTTAAGGAGTAAAATGTTTGCCTCAAGCTTCACGCAATGAACAAAATAATCAGATCAAATGGTAGTCAAATGTGTTACGTCAGTGTCGCTACAAGGTTATAATATCTACGTAAAGGTATAAATTTTAAATGCTATGTTCTTATATCTGTTTCTCTTAGGGTGGATTTATTCATCGCACCAGTCCATCTACTCATAGTGTTCATGATATGGACGTGGTTGAAATGGTTTAGCGGGTTTGTTAACATTCACATCCATCTTTTTAGAAGCCGCATCACCTGGTTTCTCTATGATATATTCGCAACCACTGGAATCTGGCTTGATGACACATTCAGCAAACTTCTTTAAATGATCTTCCAGGTAACTCAATGGCGAAGACCCCTGAGACAGGACTTGGTAGTGAAAATCTTTTTCGCTGAATTTCATTGTATTGTTTTCGATTTTCTCCTTGGTCTCGTTACGCACTTTCCAGATCCTCAACTGACCAATCATGTACGCGGTGGCCTGACCGGGTACACTCTGGTAACGAGTGACGTCTTTCACGGCCTTGTCAGTCTTGTCCCAGGCATAGTCGGCGAAGAGTTTCAAGGCTTGCCATCGTTTCATTCCTGGAAGAGAGAACAAAAGTAAATTTTTAGAGGCATTGTGGCAGTGTAATAGTTGGCATGTCTCAAGCCTAAAGCCCTTGCCAAACGGACCGGCAAGTAGTCGCAAGAAGACGCAAGTTGAACTTTTATAGAGACTTGCGTTGTGTGGCCAAAGGGACTCGCAAGTTTTTTCGCAAGAACATGCAAGTCGCAAAACAAAACATTTTAAGGCGGACTATCCTGTGTTTCATTGGCTAATAACAGGTAAATCAGTGGACGTCACAACTTGCGTTGACTTGGTTTGGGTGGCTTATACAGTGAAAAAGTTGCTTCGGCTTGCGTACAAATTTGATCTCGACCAAAGTGAGCGCAAGTCATCTCGCAAGTCAACGCTAGTGCACGCAAGGCCTGGCCAAACGGAGTCGCAAGTAGACCCAAGTTTCAACTTGCGTCCACTTGCGACTCCGTTTGGCTTGGGCTTAAATGAGTTCTGGCGACCAATTAAATCGCTGTCAAGTGCTGTTGTTGTCAACAGTGATCCACTGGGTCGGGACCTATTTTGTTGAAAGCGTCATCCACTATTATTGTTGTTAGAAATCGGAAAGATTCCAACAAACCTCTGAAATGAAGGCCAGTGTCCATCATCAAACGTAATGCCCGCCATATTTGCCACTTCAGCATACCGTAAAGCTGCAGTGGGTCGTTGTCATAAACGTCTGTTTCTTCAGCAATTAGGGGATTCTCTGCATAAAGTGCCCAGCCTTCTGTGAACGCAGTGTAGTACGAAGCGTCGTTCAACCAACCGATAACACCTCCACAAGTGTCACTAAACAACTCTTTAAATCCCTGCACCTAAGAAGAGAAGACAAAAAACATGGATAAAGAACTGGGGAAAGATCTGTACAGACATTGGCGAATATTTCCGTTAACTGTGGGTGTGCAGAAACAGTTAAAAGGTAACTGCTGCGTAATGAACCGTATCTGTTGGAAGATATCACTTGGAAGCTTGGCATTCCATTAAAGAACTTAAGCGCAACTGCGTTAACGAACATAAGCATTTCCCACAAGTTTGTTTACCTTTGTCAATATCCTTGTGGGCAAGTGGTAAATAAGAACTGAGAATGCATTCAGAATGTACGATAACAGTGTCAAGTTCTGTTATTGTACAGTTTTGTTGTTTGTTTGTTTGATTGTTCGATGTCGACTGTTTCAAGACGAATGCAACAGAAAGTGTGCCGAAAATGTTTTTATTTTAGACGAGTGTCAAAAGTAGTTTTTAAGTTAACAAACAGCATCTCTTTATTTTCTCGAAGTTTTCAGGGCGTTACACTCGAAATGCGAACATCATGCATTCAAGGTCCTGTAGTTCCTTTAATTCTCCATTTCCCGTGCCATCATGTACTGCTTTCCCCTGCATCAAACATGGTGAAGGTCGCTACTCCATAAAAATTTAAAACACGACAAGAGCGAGTTACGTGCGTGGATGAAATAATTTTTGACTCCGGCACATCAAGAATTGCATGGAACCTCACTGACGTGCAACACGTTCAGCTCCCTACTTTCATTTCGGGTACGCCGTCAGCTTGTTAACTTTAAAATGTGAATATGTAGTTAACAACAACAGCAACTAAATTGTCCCAGATAACGTACCTGTGTGTGATGCCCAGGCCTTGCCTCGTGTGCACCCACCGAGATGGCATTGTATCTTGGTCCCATATCTTTCAAATAGAACGGTAACCTGTACTGCGCAGGTTTGGTGCAATTTTTATCACTGCTTCGGAAGCTCTGGGAACCAGTTCCCGGGTTGAAATTGGCGACCAGCTGGACTGGGCAGTTAGGAGTGCTCTGGTTTTTACCAGTGAAATGAAACATGTGATTGGTCTTCGGAGCAAGATCGCTCAAGATAGCTATTCCAAAAAAGAAACGGTAAAGGGTCATTTGATAAACAAATGCGGTCTTTCACGGACTCAAATCGAGGAAAGGATTTGAAAAAGAGAGGGACTGGGGGCTAATTCGACACAGCTTTGACTCTAAAAGTGTTAACAACGTGGAGATTGTCTTAAAGTAGCTTAAACTTGAACCCTCTAAAATAATTAAAGGCCGTAATTTTGTATGACTCATTATTACTAATTTCTTTTAACTTTATATGAGTTCATTTTTCGCATTCCGTTGTGGTGAAATTTGCTAAGATTTTCCACTGCTAGGTAAAGTATACTCTTGAATTGCTATTTCAACTTACTTTGCCTTTCCATCTTAGAGGAATTTCCTAACGTTTCCAATCATTGAGGACCTCCTCTAGACTTGGAATGTTTTTCTCATGATATGCATTACCGATCCAGGGCCGCGTTTCTCGAAAGCCCCAGTAACTTAACGGGCCCGAAATCATACTTTGTCTCAAGAAATATAGGGTTTGTTCTGACCTCTAATGAAGTCCATTTTGTTTCTTTAGCTGATAACTTTACTGTACCATTTTCAAAACTTTTGAAACTCCCATCCTTAATTGTAACTCAACAGCTTAACAGCCCCGGTAATTACCGATAAACGGGCCCCAGGGTTTCAAATGACACAACAGCTACTAGTAATTTACCGCATTTACTTGAATAAGCACCGCCCTCGATTAAACGCCGCCCTCGAATAAGCGCCGCATCTAGGACAAAAAAGGTTATTAAGGGCCGCCCTCGAATAACCAGGAAAAACACTATAAACGACAAGGGAGTTCGTTCTCACCGCTGATATTTTCGCTCTCGTTATCATAAAACTCCCGGGGTTTATTCACCGCGTGAATTTCTCTCGTAATTCTAGATTTACTATCAGTTTATTATCAGTCCATAGGAAAATTAACAGATAGAAAGTGTACCGTTTAATAAAAATATAGAAAAAGTAAATTTGTCTAGTACTATTTATAAATAAGCGCCGCCCTCGAATACGAGCCGCACTTGTGGCGCGAAAAATTAAATAAGCGCTGCAGTGCTTATTTGAGTAAATACGGTATGCAGTTTTGGCAAGAAAACTAGAATAAACAGCACCTACATTAATAGTTTAATGCTGTATAATTGAGTATACTTACTGTTGACAAAGTCAAACCACGTCAACATAGCTTTGTACCGCTTAGGACAGTGAATCTTTGCCGTCTCCATACTGACACACTTCGCGAATGCATCTTTGTTGCTTTCGTTTTCCGGGATCTTCTCGTCGTTAAAAAACATGCTCTGATCTTCTAAACGCTTCTTAAACTCATCTACTGCCTGGGTTTCATTCTGATTGCCTGTAATTTTTTTGGCGATTTCAACAGCTCTCGGATAAAGCTGACGCAGCATTCTATCCCCCAGGGAATATACCTGATCCGGGGTCATTTGATTGGTTGTGAAGTAGGGCAGGATCATTTCATAAGCTTTCTTGCCATTTAAAGGCTCTCCACTCGGAAGTTTTCCAGTGGTTTTAACTCCCGTATTCTTGCCGTTCTTATAAATGTACTCTAGAGGTAGTGTAGCCAAACCACTGGAGATGTTACTGGGCACGCAGTACTGGGAATGGTTGAACTCCAGGTAGTTCAGCAGACTGTCCAGCGGCTTACCCACGTACTCAACTAGGGCTTCGTTTATGGATGTTCGTACGGTTACCTTATGATCTCTCTCCCACTCCTTGGCAGCATCTTCCTGGAGTTCAGCCAGCCATTTTGGATCCAGCATTTCTTGGGTATATGATTCATTTAAAACTCCTAAAAAATACAAAAATGTTGTCCATGTTTTGAAATCGGGTTAATTTCAATCTTCAGTTGTCAATTTTCTGCTGGGTTACTTTTCGTAATGAGGTATGGGGTTTGTCGTCTACCGACTGAATATCTTAAGCATTCGTCTCTCATGCCATTTTCCTATTTTTTGCGCTCTAGAACGCGAGTTTAGCGACGTGTTTTGTTTTCGATACAAAGCTCAGCTCTTCTGCCTGGGAATAACTGACTGAAATATCTTTAAGGCGAAATCTCTCGTGTCAGAATTTCATTGTCTGCTTCCCGTTTATTTCTTTCTTTCTTTTTTTTTGTTATAGACGCAAGGTCACGCTGGTTTATTTTTACTTCTGTTCTGATTACTTGAAATTAAGTAACGTATCTCCATGTCCGTGTCTGTGCAGTATAGAACCACCAGCTTATTCAGTAATCACTGCGTTTTACAACCCCCATCTCCATTCCTCTGTTCCGCATTCATCGATAATAACTTCACGCCCCTACCCCTAATATTCACAATCACACAATCCACTGATGACTTATAAAACTTATAAAACAAGATTTCCAGAACTGACAGGCTTCAAATTTCACGAGCAAACTAATTCACCTGAGAACTTGAATCCGCAAGTAATTTCAGCGAATAAACGCTTTCACCCGTGGAAGTTCGCCGTCGTTTTAGAAGAGCTATTTGAATATACAGACGTCCCTTGTTGACCCCTTTTCCTTGCTACGTCGGGAAATAATGCAAATCTTGATTTAGGTTACGCTCGGGCATAGGCAAACACCTTATGTTACAGACATCGTCCACACTACGAAAGCGGCGAAATTTGAAAACACAACTTTCGACGGTCAGTCCTACCGTCCACACGAAAAGGAGTTTTCATCAAGCACGAGTCCAAAATGACCGGTGTGATGTAACCTGAGAACACGGACGTATTCCAGCTTTCTAGTGATTGTGGCGTTTACAAATTCTCCAGCGTAGTGTGGACGGAAAACATTTGATGCGTTTTCAGAATGAAGAGGCCGTTCTCAGATTTCTTCGGCGTAGTGAGGATAATTTTAAACCGCTGTTGACAGATTAAGCAGGAAAAACGAGCGTAATTTGTAAAGGTCAGAATACATGCACATACCCAGAGGTCCCTGCTGTGAGACGTTGAAAAACGTGCGTTGAATGGAATACAATCCATCCTGGCAATCTTCTTCAGGACGAACAAACCCGGCTTTCACACCATACTTGACATTTTCTATGTATTGCATTAAAGAATTGTTTAAACGTCTTAGGTGATCTATAACAAAGTTAACGTCTCCCACTGTCTTGGGTCGGATTCCCGACTTTTTGTGTGTAAAATGAGATTTGATATCGTTCCCAACTTCGCATATCGGCTGCCAGCAGAATTTATTTGGCCCCAGCATCCAGTCGCCGGCGTAATAATTCTCATCATACGGCGTACCGAAGTTGCTCTGTAGAAAATGCTTGACTTGCGCTATGCCTTGACTTCACGCGGTTTCATTTTCGCGCTGTCTGACTTCTTATCAAGTTCTTGAGCTTCGCGGTAAAGCGCCTGAGCAGCGTCCGTCCTGGTGCGAATGGCGTCTGGATGCGCGTTGTACGGACTGGAATCCTGGCGAATGATGTCGGGCGTCGAATCAGGGTCGTGAACCAAGTTATTAGGATTCATTTTGTAATACGTTATTTTCACCTTTCGAAGAAACTTGTCTAATTTCACGCGCTGAGCTTCACTGGAATAGTCGCAAGGTGTCCATTTTGATTCCTCGTCGGGTGTCGACTCGCAATCTTTGGTTTTGGATAACATCGCGCCGCCTGTTATGAGAAGAATAAGGCCTATGATGCACAACACTGCAGCAACTGCTATAGCGATGTAGTAAGGCTTGTTGGAAGGTGGTTCCACCTCTTTCAGGATGTAGTATTGCTTGGGAGTCTCCATGTTTGCTCGTCCACTCACGCTGCTACATGTATGTTTACATGTAGCATCGCTTATTAATACCATGCGTGACAAAGTAACCAAGATACTAAAAAAATAAACAGCGTGATTCAATGTTTAAGTTCAGTATGACAACCAGTACTACAGCTCATGCAATATAAAGCATATAATTACATTACGATATCTTGCTTTGTGCTGTTTCCTTTCACGGCATCTTGTGGAAGCATTGTTGTGTTTCAATCTTGGAAAAAAAAAAGAAAAAAAAAAAGTAACCAAAATTCATAGCCCACCTGTACATATGAATAAAGCGGGTAATTTTCTAAAGAAACTGTGTTGCTAATGGGGTTGATATATGAATTGTAGCGTGTTGCAGGCTCGCTGTCAGTGGGAACCCCTCTCGTCGCTCGTCTACCGGTCGCTTTTTTCGATCGTCTCCACTGACCGGCCGAGATTTTGGAACAGGCTACAAAATACAATACAAACACATTTAAAACTAGTTTCTATAAAACTTGAAAATGCGATTTTTGCTGAAGTTGTGAATGCCTTTTTTGGACAACTTTTAAGGCTAATACCGCAAAAAGTAACATCGAGTCCAGCCTTCCATCAAAATAGAATAACCAACAATGGCCGGAAACTAATCACGGTTATTTGCCTTCTTTAGTTCTTCCAGTTGGTTTGCTGATTTTGGGAAACAGGTCACTATTTATTGGTAATCCGTTCTGGGCTTCTGGCCACAAAAAATTGTGTGTCTAGATTTCTGTGTAGAAGAAACACGCTTTCATTTTGGTTGCAGTTTGCCATGATATATTGTAGCAGCGGTAAGTTAGATATATTGGATTAAATGCATGAAATGAAATATAAAGTTGTTGAACCAATAATACCTTTGCCTAGATTTATTTTTACTGAGGGTGGAAATTGGGAATTTTTTCTCACTTTTTTTTAGGGTAGAATGTTTTAACCCATCAGTATCTTTGATGGGTAAAACCTAGCCTATCAGGCTTGTATCCATCAAAGAGGTAAAAAAGAAGTGCCGTCATACCTCATACTGCGATGATGCAGACACCGGGTGTAGACCGATCTTTCAGGAAATCTTGAAAATTCTTTTTCTAAATAGACCGAATAAAAGTTTGCGTCGTTAGGAGTGTCGCGAAGAATTTGCACTGTTTCTGTTCTAGTCCAGTCCACTCCAGAACCGTGTTTTTGAGTTTTAATTCGGAACAATTGCACCTCTGTGGCCACAGAATGGGGTATTTATTCATTTTTGCGTTGGAATCTACGGTATATAATTATCGTCTCCGACCTACCGTCAACACACAAAAAAGTAACCATGAGCGAACCAATCGAGTTCCGAAATGGACGACTGCATTCTTCAGCTAAACTTTAGAGGAGCAAACGTATTTTAAAACCATTATCTTCTATTCACTATATTTCGAGTACGCTTTGGAACAGCGGAGTTATTTAACATATCAGGGGTCAAAATGAGAACCTGACCAATAAGACAACATACATCAATCAGATCAACAGACAGTACAACGCATTTCCGGGCGTGTATTTGTCACATGTTGGACGAGACAATGTTACTGCAGAGAAAGCGAAATCTGCTTATGCTAGTTGCCGGAGTTATCGCCCTTGTTGGGTTGATTCTTCTTATTGTTGGTATCGTCCTCATAGCGAAAGCCACACGTGAAGGATGCGATGGACCCGTCGCCGGTCAAATGCAAAGCGATCGCTGTAGTTATTCCGAGGAAGCGAAGCGAGCGGGAGTCGACACATTCCTGCAGAAAGTTCAAGATACGTACTTTGCTCTTCATCCACAAGACTTGGTTTTCAAACCTGGTGGCGTGCAACCGTCGGTGCTCATGGTAAAATTTAAACCGTACGACCCGGATCCGAAGAATTTGAAGCGAATCACAGACTCTGCACAAAATCTACTTGGCGAACTGCAAAAATTGGGTGTCAATACACGGCGCCTGAAGCCTCGCGAGAAGAAAGCCATTGCTCAACTGAAGCATTACCTTCAACACAATTTCGGGTGGCCTTATGATGCCGATTATTATGCCGGCGATTTTCTCATGGGACCAAATCTGTTTTGCCGGCAGCAGATTTGTTTCGTTGGTTCGTACGATATCCGAAAAGGTTTGGGTAATTTCGTTCTTAAGAACTTAGACGATGTGCGTTTGTTGCTAAACAAAATGAAGTTGGTTGCCAAGACCTTTTCGACTTATATCAATAACCTGCGACTAGGTGTTAAAGCTGGAATGGTTCGTTCAACTGAAGAATGCCTGGCTGGTATCAATTCATTCAAACGTCGCTATTTACAGATTTCTCTTCAAGGAGAACAAGGTATGTGAAAATGATAGTTATTCTCCAGCTCCAGAAGTCATTCGAGACGTCACGCAACACTCAGTTTCACCAATGGAGAAATGTTGCGTGACGACTCAAATTGTGGCTGTAAAATTTTCTATCGGTATTCTTTTATGACGACCCGAAAAATAACCTGAAACTGGAGTTGCAGCACCCACCCAAAACAACTTCTTGTTTCCTTTCCGTGACTTTGCTCAAGGGAAATGAAGAAACTGAACACAGAAAGGCTGACCGTACGGTTGGGGTTAACAGTCCCTGAAGAAGTCAGGCCGTGCCTGACGAAATATTGGAAAATACAAAACAGTTAACCCCAACCGTACGGTCAGCCTTTCTGTGTTCAGTTTCTTCAAGCCTTTAAATTTGCTGATCAGAACCTACCAGGTTCCGGTACTTTTGATTTGTCCGTTGGCCCTTTCTAGAATTTAAAGTTTTTTGTTCAAGGGAAATGGTACGAATTATAGATTTCATCAGAAATTGGGCTACAGTAATTTTAACGGCATTATTCATTCGTTATTTTCAGGAATCTATGACGAGAAATACATGGAACCAATCTTCTCTGCCACGTTTTTAGCAGGTTTAAAGTCAAACGACCAAGATAAATGGAAAAACGAGAACGGGAAGACTGTGCACCAGTCCATCCGGGAATACGCGGCAAAATACATTGCTAAACCTGTCCACGATGTGATCAAGTAGGTGTAGCGTCATATCTGCTCTTCATAATACACTCGGGTTTCACATACAGCTCTCCGTGTTAGGACTTTTTATGTAACGCTATCACGTGGTACATAACCAAATATGGTAGGGCACTGAAGAAGAATTCGGAAGAAGATATGTGCCTCGGGGGAATAAGTACTAACTGGATTCGGGACCCAATAATTGAGCATGCAGTTTAGTAAGTTTCGGCCACAAAATACTTTGCTTCACTCAAAGTGGTGGCAGCGTTTGCATCGGCAGCTAAAACTGCAACAATTTGGTTCCTTTTTTTCGTTGCAGAAGAACTGAAGAGAAAAAGGCTTCTCGCAACTTGACTCACAACATATAAAATATATAACAGAGAACACATTAGATTAAATGGAAAGTTCATGTCAACCTCCTATTTAATATTTAAAATTTATACTTACATAAAAAAATCGTTTTCGCTTGACAGAAATAACTGAAGGCAAAATAACGAAGGAAACAAAACGAGATAGGATTTAACTCTCTTACGACTTGACAATAAAACGTTTTTTTGATTTAACACTAGACACCTTGAAACAGAGAACCTTGAGCATTGTGTTCCGAGCTCGGTCTCCAGTGGCCTGGCAAAGCTTCCTCTTTCTCACGTGTTTGTGAATGGAACGGAAACAGCAGAGACCACTACCAGACAGCTACCTGATGGTATACCGCTGAACGGAAGGAAGGCATACGAATCGATCATGCAGTATTTTACCACAATCAGCAAAACCCCTGATCAAGTGCACCAGCTTGGAAAGGATATGTTGAAAAAACTCTACCCTGAGGTGAACCTCATTCGTTGTGATAAAATGTCCCTATATAAAATGGCCGGGGGGGGGGGGGGGGGGGTTTCTCGTCGTAAATTTTCACAAGAACCCCTAAGATATACCAAGATCTTGTTTTGTGGTCGTGGCTTGAAATGTTTTTAACCCCTAAGAAGAACAAATTCGAAAACAACTCATTATCTCCTTCCTTTTTCGGCTCAAAATGCTGAAAGGTGCTGCAAAAGTTCATTGTGTGGACCTTTTGACGTTGAACTTTCCGAGAGGTAGCAAACGGCGTGGGTAGCCCCTGAAATGTGCGCCTAGCACCCCCTCTCCTTTTTATAATGGAGTCCCTCCATCCGGGAAAATGTCTCTCTCGTCCCTAACATGTAAAGAAATGCAAATGATTATATAGCCATTTTGCAGTTAATTTCATTACTAATTATTTCACTAAATTAATCCCCCCATTGGAGATATTTCTAAATGACAAAACAGCTCTACATAGATGATTGTAGTGTAGTGTTTGGAAAAATAGTTTCCCAGATAGGTTTTTCGTGTGTAAGTATCGCCAATGACACATGCAAGTCTCCACAGAGGTACATTTTTGGGGGTGCAATCTCGGCAGAATTGAATACGTTTTCAGAGTCAATGCATTTCTTTCTTAACATTTGCGTCTTCCTTGACTAAGCAATACACTGCAAGAAAGTTGTTTTTTCGTTACAAAGATTCTCAATCGGGAAACATTATTTTGACTAGATTCTTTAGGCGCTCATGTTTAACTATTATCGCAGGCGAAACCTCACAGTTTTCACTTTTCATGAAAATTGTGATTTTCATATCATATTCATACGTTTATTTTTCCATGCTTATTGACTCGTTTACTGACGTCGTTCAATACGTTTTTCAGGTTCTTGAAATCGCGCGCAGTGTAACAAATCAAACAAGCAATGACACCGCCAAGGAACTTTTCATCAAGCGACTGAATGAATCAGATATGTACTTTGCAGACAAACCAATTCCTGAGAATGAGTCCGAACGCAAACGCGCATGTCCTTTGTAGCTCTGTGGAGGGAGCAAAGAAATATTGTCCAAATCGCTGGAGGGCCATGCAAAACTGGTTTGCAGAGTCTAAAAAGGTAAATAATGAAATAACCAAATATATGTTACAACTAGTATCTCTTCTTCCCCCCCCCCCCCTCCCCCTTTTCTCTTCCTTTGCCTCACCTCTCTATTCTCTTCGTTTTCTGTACCTTGTCGTCTTTCCCCTCGGGGGAGGGGGCATGGGGGCGGTACTTCCATGCATAGAAAAAGAACGGAATTGCTCGTCGGAAATCTTGAAAGCAAAGCCCTAAGAATTACCAGGGCGTGGCTTTTTTACCTTTAAAAGGTATCAATTGTAAAACAACTTATTATCTCGTCATAGTTTTTTTGTTGTGCAATGCCATAAAAGAACAAGTTCCCAACAGCAGACCTTTTAAGGCTTAAACATCGTAAGAGGTAGCAAAACCGTTTTTTTTTACTTCTGAAAGGGGTCACCTGTCTCTTTTCGCACTATTTTCTATTCTAGATTTGCAAGTTCATGTTTGTGATCGCTTGGTTTATAATCATCTGTCAGTCGACTTTTATATTAAGTTACTTAAGTTACTTAATATATTAGTCGACTGACAGATGATTATAAACCAAGCGATCACAAACATGATCTTGCAAATCTAGAATAGAAATAGTAGCGAAAAGAGACAGGTGACCCCTTTCAGAAGTAAAAAAAAACGGTTTTGCTACCTCTTACGATGTTTAAGCCTTAAAAGGTCTGCTGTTGGGAACTTGTTCTTTTATGCGCATTGCACACAAAAAAAACTATGACGAGATAATAAGTTGTTTTACAATTGATACCTTTTAAAGGTAAAAAAGCCACGCCCTGGTAATTCTTAGGGCTTTGCTTTCAAGATTTCCGACGAGCAATTCCGTTCTTTTTCTATGCATGGAAGTACCGCCCCCATGCCCCCCTCCCCCGAGGGGGAAAGAACGACAAGGTACAGAAAAACGAAGAGAATAGAAGAGGTGAGGCAAAGGGAAGAAGGAAAAGGGGGAGGGGGGGGGGGGGGGAAGAAGAGATACTGAGTTTGTAACATAAATATTTGGTTATTTTCATTATATTTACCTTTTTAGGACTCTGCAAACCAGTTTTGCATGGCCCTCCAGCGATTTGGACAATATTTCTTTGCTCCCTCCACAGAGCTACAAAGGACATGCGCGTTTGCGTTCGGACTCATTCTCAGGAATTGGTTTGTCTGCAAAGTACATATCTGATTCATTCAGTCGCTTGATGAAAAGTTCCTTGGCGGTGTCATTGCTTGTTTGATTTGTTACACTGCGCGCGATTTCAAGAACCTGAAAAACGTATTGAACGACGTCAGTAAACGAGTCAATAAGCATGGAAAAATAAACGTATGAATATGATATGAAAATCACAATTTTCATGAAAAGTGAAAACTGTGAGGTTTCGCCTGCGATAATAGTTAAACATGAGCGCCTAAAGAATCTAGTCAAAATAATGTTTCCCGATTGAGAATCTTTGTAACGAAAAAACAACTTTCTTGCAGTGTATTGCTTAGTCAAGGAAGACGCAAATGTTAAGAAAGAAATGCATTGACTCTGAAAACGTATTCAATTCTGCCGAGATTGCACCCCCAAAAATGTACCTCTGTGGAGACTTGCATGTGTCATTGGCGATACTTACACACGAAAAACCTATCTGGGAAACTATTTTTCCAAACACTACACTACAATCATCTATGTAGAGCTGTTTTGTCATTTAGAAATATCTCCAATGGGGGGATTAATTTAGTGAAATAATTAGTAATGAAATTAACTGCAAAATGGCTATATAATCATTTGCATTTCTTTACATGTTAGGGACGAGAGAGACATTTTCCCGGATGGAGGGACTCCATTATAAAAAGGAGAGGGGGTGCTAGGCGCACATTTCAGGGGCTACCCACGCCGTTTGCTACCTCTCGGAAAGTTCAACGTCAAAAGGTCCACACAATGAACTTTTGCAGCACCTTTCAGCATTTTGAGCCGAAAAAGGAAGGAGATAATGAGTTGTTTTCGAATTTGTTCTTCTTAGGGGTTAAAAACATTTCAAGCCACGACCACAAAACAAGATCTTGGTATATCTTAGGGGTTCTTGTGAAAATTTACGACGAGAAACCCCCCCCCCCCCCCCCCGGCCATTTTATATAGGGACATTTTATCACAACGAATGAGGTTCACCTCAGGGTAGAGTTTTTTCAACATATCCTTTCCAAGCTGGTGCACTTGATCAGGGGTTTTGCTGATTGTGGTAAAATACTGCATGATCGATTCGTATGCCTTCCTTCCGTTCAGCGGTATACCATCAGGTAGCTGTCTGGTAGTGGTCTCTGCTGTTTCCGTTCCATTCACAAACACGTGAGAAAGAGGAAGCTTTGCCAGGCCACTGGAGACCGAGCTCGGAACACAATGCTCAAGGTTCTCTGTTTCAAGGTGTCTAGTGTTAAATCAAAAAAACGTTTTATTGTCAAGTCGTAAGAGAGTTAAATCCTATCTCGTTTTGTTTCCTTCGTTATTTTGCCTTCAGTTATTTCTGTCAAGCGAAAACGATTTTTTTATGTAAGTATAAATTTTAAATATTAAATAGGAGGTTGACATGAACTTTCCATTTAATCTAATGTGTTCTCTGTTATATATTTTATATGTTGTGAGTCAAGTTGCGAGAAGCCTTTTTCTCTTCAGTTCTTCTGCAACGAAAAAAAGGAACCAAATTGTTGCAGTTTTAGCTGCCGATGCAAACGCTGCCACCACTTTGAGTGAAGCAAAGTATTTTGTGGCCGAAACTTACTAAACTGCATGCTCAATTATTGGGTCCCGAATCCAGTTAGTACTTATTCCCCCGAGGCACATATCTTCTTCCGAATTCTTCTTCAGTGCCCTACCATATTTGGTTATGTACCACGTGATAGCGTTACATAAAAAGTCCTAACACGGAGAGCTGTATGTGAAACCCGAGTGTATTATGAAGAGCAGATATGACGCTACACCTACTTGATCACATCGTGGACAGGTTTAGCAATGTATTTTGCCGCGTATTCCCGGATGGACTGGTGCACAGTCTTCCCGTTCTCGTTTTTCCATTTATCTTGGTCGTTTGACTTTAAACCTGCTAAAAACGTGGCAGAGAAGATTGGTTCCATGTATTTCTCGTCATAGATTCCTGAAAATAACGAATGAATAATGCCGTTAAAATTACTGTAGCCCAATTTCTGATGAAATCTATAATTCGTACCATTTCCCTTGAACAAAAAACTTTAAATTCTAGAAAGGGCCAACGGACAAATCAAAAGTACCGGAACCTGGTAGGTTCTGATCAGCAAATTTAAAGGCTTGAAGAAACTGAACACAGAAAGGCTGACCGTACGGTTGGGGTTAACTGTTTTGTATTTTCCAATATTTCGTCAGGCACGGCCTGACTTCTTCAGGGACTGTTAACCCCAACCGTACGGTCAGCCTTTCTGTGTTCAGTTTCTTCATTTCCCTTGAGCAAAGTCACGGAAAGGAAACAAGAAGTTGTTTTGGGTGGGTGCTGCAACTCCAGTTTCAGGTTATTTTTCGGGTCGTCATAAAAGAATACCGATAGAAAATTTTACAGCCACAATTTGAGTCGTCACGCAACATTTCTCCATTGGTGAAACTGAGTGTTGCGTGACGTCTCGAATGACTTCTGGAGCTGGAGAATAACTATCATTTTCACATACCTTGTTCTCCTTGAAGAGAAATCTGTAAATAGCGACGTTTGAATGAATTGATACCAGCCAGGCATTCTTCAGTTGAACGAACCATTCCAGCTTTAACACCTAGTCGCAGGTTATTGATATAAGTCGAAAAGGTCTTGGCAACCAACTTCATTTTGTTTAGCAACAAACGCACATCGTCTAAGTTCTTAAGAACGAAATTACCCAAACCTTTTCGGATATCGTACGAACCAACGAAACAAATCTGCTGCCGGCAAAACAGATTTGGTCCCATGAGAAAATCGCCGGCATAATAATCGGCATCATAAGGCCACCCGAAATTGTGTTGAAGGTAATGCTTCAGTTGAGCAATGGCTTTCTTCTCGCGAGGCTTCAGGCGCCGTGTATTGACACCCAATTTTTGCAGTTCGCCAAGTAGATTTTGTGCAGAGTCTGTGATTCGCTTCAAATTCTTCGGATCCGGGTCGTACGGTTTAAATTTTACCATGAGCACCGACGGTTGCACGCCACCAGGTTTGAAAACCAAGTCTTGTGGATGAAGAGCAAAGTACGTATCTTGAACTTTCTGCAGGAATGTGTCGACTCCCGCTCGCTTCGCTTCCTCGGAATAACTACAGCGATCGCTTTGCATTTGACCGGCGACGGGTCCATCGCATCCTTCACGTGTGGCTTTCGCTATGAGGACGATACCAACAATAAGAAGAATCAACCCAACAAGGGCGATAACTCCGGCAACTAGCATAAGCAGATTTCGCTTTCTCTGCAGTAACATTGTCTCGTCCAACATGTGACAAATACACGCCCGGAAATGCGTTGTACTGTCTGTTGATCTGATTGATGTATGTTGTCTTATTGGTCAGGTTCTCATTTTGACCCCTGATATGTTAAATAACTCCGCTGTTCCAAAGCGTACTCGAAATATAGTGAATAGAAGATAATGGTTTTAAAATACGTTTGCTCCTCTAAAGTTTAGCTGAAGAATGCAGTCGTCCATTTCGGAACTCGATTGGTTCGCTCATGGTTACTTTTTTGTGTGTTGACGGTAGGTCGGAGACGATAATTATATACCGTAGATTCCAACGCAAAAATGAATAAATACCCCATTCTGTGGCCACAGAGGTGCAATTGTTCCGAATTAAACTCAAAACACGGTTCTGGAGTGGACTGGACTAGAACAGAAACAGTGCAAATTCTTCGCGACACTCCTAACGACGCAAACTTTTATTCGGTCTATTTAGAAAAAGAATTTTCAAGATTTCCTGAAAGATCGGTCTACACCCGGTGTCTGCATCATCGCAGTATGAGGTATGACGGCACTTCTTTTTTACCTCTTTGATGGATACAAGCCTGATAGGCTAGGTTTTACCCATCAAAGATACTGATGGGTTAAAACATTCTACCCTAAAAAAAAAGTGAGAAAAAATTCCCATTTCCACCCTCAGTAAAAATAAATCTAGGCAAAGGTATTATTGGTTCAACAACTTTATATTTCATTTCATGCATTTAATCCAATATATCTAACTTACCGCTGCTACAATATATCATGGCAAACTGCAACCAAAATGAAAGCGTGTTTCTTCTACACAGAAATCTAGACACACAATTTTTTGTGGCCAGAAGCCCAGAACGGATTACCAATAAATAGTGACCTGTTTCCCAAAATCAGCAAACCAACTGGAAGAACTAAAGAAGGCAAATAACCGTGATTAGTTTCCGGCCATTGTTGGTTATTCTATTTTGATGGAAGGCTGGACTCGATGTTACTTTTTGCGGTATTAGCCTTAAAAGTTGTCCAAAAAAGGCATTCACAACTTCAGCAAAAATCGCATTTTCAAAGTTTTATAGAAACTAGTTTTAAATGTGTTTGTATTGTATTTTGTAGCCTGTTCCAAAATCTCGGCCGGTCAGTGGAGACGATCGAAAAAAGCGACCGGTAGACGAGCGACGAGAGGGGTTCCCACTGACAGCGAGCCTGCAACACGCTACAATTCATATATCAACCCCATTAGCAACACAGTTTCTTTAGAAAATTACCCGCTTTATTCATATGTACAGGTGGGCTATGAATTTTGGTTACTTTTTTTTTCTTTTTTTTTTTTCCAAGATTGAAACACAACAATGCTTCCACAAGATGCCGTGAAAGGAAACAGCACAAAGCAAGATATCGTAATGTAATTATATGCTTTATATTGCATGAGCTGTAGTACTGGTTGTCATACTGAACTTAAACATTGAATCACGCTGTTTATTTTTTTAGTATCTTGGTTACTTTGTCACGCATGGTATTAATAAGCGATGCTACATGTAAACAATACATGTAGCAGCGTGAGTGGACGAGCAAACATGGAGACTCCCAAGCAATACTACATCCTGAAAGAGGTGGAACCACCTTCCAACAAGCCTTACTACATCGCTATAGCAGTTGCTGCAGTGTTGTGCATCATAGGCCTTATTCTTCTCATAACAGGCGGCGCGATGTTATCCAAAACCAAAGATTGCGAGTCGACACCCGACGAGGAATCAAAATGGACACCTTGCGACTATTCCAGTGAAGCTCAGCGCGTGAAATTAGACAAGTTTCTTCGAAAGGTGAAAATAACGTATTACAAAATGAATCCTAATAACTTGGTTCACGACCCTGATTCGACGCCCGACATCATTCGCCAGGATTCCAGTCCGTACAACGCGCATCCAGACGCCATTCGCACCAGGACGGACGCTGCTCAGGCGCTTTACCGCGAAGCTCAAGAACTTGATAAGAAGTCAGACAGCGCGAAAATGAAACCGCGTGAAGTCAAGGCAATAGCGCAAGTCAAGCATTTTCTACAGAGCAACTTCGGTACGCCGTATGATGAGAATTATTACGCCGGCGACTGGATGCTGGGGCCAAATAAATTCTGCTGGCAGCCGATATGCGAAGTTGGGAACGATATCAAATCTCATTTTACACACAAAAAGTCGGGAATCCGACCCAAGACAGTGGGAGACGTTAACTTTGTTATAGATCACCTAAGACGTTTAAACAATTCTTTAATGCAATACATAGAAAATGTCAAGTATGGTGTGAAAGCCGGGTTTGTTCGTCCTGAAGAAGATTGCCAGGATGGATTGTATTCCATTCAACGCACGTTTTTCAACGTCTCACAGCAGGGACCTCTGGGTATGTGCATGTATTCTGACCTTTACAAATTACGCTCGTTTTTCCTGCTTAATCTGTCAACAGCGGTTTAAAATTATCCTCACTACGCCGAAGAAATCTGAGAACGGCCTCTTCATTCTGAAAACGCATCAAATGTTTTCCGTCCACACTACGCTGGAGAATTTGTAAACGCCACAATCACTAGAAAGCTGGAATACGTCCGTGTTCTCAGGTTACATCACACCGGTCATTTTGGACTCGTGCTTGATGAAAACTCCTTTTCGTGTGGACGGTAGGACTGACCGTCGAAAGTTGTGTTTTCAAATTTCGCCGCTTTCGTAGTGTGGACGATGTCTGTAACATAAGGTGTTTGCCTATGCCCGAGCGTAACCTAAATCAAGATTTGCATTATTTCCCGACGTAGCAAGGAAAAGGGGTCAACAAGGGACGTCTGTATATTCAAATAGCTCTTCTAAAACGACGGCGAACTTCCACGGGTGAAAGCGTTTATTCGCTGAAATTACTTGCGGATTCAAGTTCTCAGGTGAATTAGTTTGCTCGTGAAATTTGAAGCCTGTCAGTTCTGGAAATCTTGTTTTATAAGTTTTATAAGTCATCAGTGGATTGTGTGATTGTGAATATTAGGGGTAGGGGCGTGAAGTTATTATCGATGAATGCGGAACAGAGGAATGGAGATGGGGGTTGTAAAACGCAGTGATTACTGAATAAGCTGGTGGTTCTATACTGCACAGACACGGACATGGAGATACGTTACTTAATTTCAAGTAATCAGAACAGAAGTAAAAATAAACCAGCGTGACCTTGCGTCTATAACAAAAAAAAAGAAAGAAAGAAATAAACGGGAAGCAGACAATGAAATTCTGACACGAGAGATTTCGCCTTAAAGATATTTCAGTCAGTTATTCCCAGGCAGAAGAGCTGAGCTTTGTATCGAAAACAAAACACGTCGCTAAACTCGCGTTCTAGAGCGCAAAAAATAGGAAAATGGCATGAGAGACGAATGCTTAAGATATTCAGTCGGTAGACGACAAACCCCATACCTCATTACGAAAAGTAACCCAGCAGAAAATTGACAACTGAAGATTGAAATTAACCCGATTTCAAAACATGGACAACATTTTTGTATTTTTTAGGAGTTTTAAATGAATCATATACCCAAGAAATGCTGGATCCAAAATGGCTGGCTGAACTCCAGGAAGATGCTGCCAAGGAGTGGGAGAGAGATCATAAGGTAACCGTACGAACATCCATAAACGAAGCCCTAGTTGAGTACGTGGGTAAGCCGCGGGACAGTCTGCTGAACTACCTGGAGTTCAACCATTCCCAGTACTGCGTGCCCAGTAACATCTCCAGTGGTTTGGCTACACTACCTCTAGAGTACATTTATAAGAACGGCAAGAATACGGGAGTTAAAACCACTGGAAAACTTCCGAGTGGAGAGCCTTTAAATGGCAAGAAAGCTTATGAAATGATCCTGCCCTACTTCACAACCAATCAAATGACCCCGGATCAGGTATATTCCCTGGGGGATAGAATGCTGCGTCAGCTTTATCCGAGAGCTGTTGAAATCGCCAAAAAAATTACAGGCAATCAGAATGAAACCCAGGCAGTAGATGAGTTTAAGAAGCGTTTAGAAGATCAGAGCATGTTTTTTAACGACGAGAAGATCCCGGAAAACGAAAGCAACAAAGATGCATTCGCGAAGTGTGTCAGTATGGAGACGGCAAAGATTCACTGTCCTAAGCGGTACAAAGCTATGTTGACGTGGTTTGACTTTGTCAACAGTAAGTATACTCAATTATACAGCATTAAACTATTAATGTAGGTGCTGTTTATTCTAGTTTTCTTGCCAAAACTGCATACCGTATTTACTCAAATAAGCACTGCAGCGCTTATTTAATTTTTCGCGCCACAAGTGCGGCTCGTATTCGAGGGCGGCGCTTATTTATAAATAGTACTAGACAAATTTACTTTTTCTATATTTTTATTAAACGGTACACTTTCTATCTGTTAATTTTCCTATGGACTGATAATAAACTGATAGTAAATCTAGAATTACGAGAGAAATTCACGCGGTGAATAAACCCCGGGAGTTTTATGATAACGAGAGCGAAAATATCAGCGGTGAGAACGAACTCCCTTGTCGTTTATAGTGTTTTTCCTGGTTATTCGAGGGCGGCCCTTAATAACCTTTTTTGTCCTAGATGCGGCGCTTATTCGAGGGCGGCGTTTAATCGAGGGCGGTGCTTATTCAAGTAAATGCGGTAAATTACTAGTAGCTGTTGTGTCATTTGAAACCCTGGGGCCCGTTTATCGGTAATTACCGGGGCTGTTAAGCTGTTGAGTTACAATTAAGGATGGGAGTTTCAAAAGTTTTGAAAATGGTACAGTAAAGTTATCAGCTAAAGAAACAAAATGGACTTCATTAGAGGTCAGAACAAACCCTATATTTCTTGAGACAAAGTATGATTTCGGGCCCGTTAAGTTACTGGGGCTTTCGAGAAACGCGGCCCTGGATCGGTAATGCATATCATGAGAAAAACATTCCAAGTCTAGAGGAGGTCCTCAATGATTGGAAACGTTAGGAAATTCCTCTAAGATGGAAAGGCAAAGTAAGTTGAAATAGCAATTCAAGAGTATACTTTACCTAGCAGTGGAAAATCTTAGCAAATTTCACCACAACGGAATGCGAAAAATGAACTCATATAAAGTTAAAAGAAATTAGTAATAATGAGTCATACAAAATTACGGCCTTTAATTATTTTAGAGGGTTCAAGTTTAAGCTACTTTAAGACAATCTCCACGTTGTTAACACTTTTAGAGTCAAAGCTGTGTCGAATTAGCCCCCAGTCCCTCTCTTTTTCAAATCCTTTCCTCGATTTGAGTCCGTGAAAGACCGCATTTGTTTATCAAATGACCCTTTACCGTTTCTTTTTTGGAATAGCTATCTTGAGCGATCTTGCTCCGAAGACCAATCACATGTTTCATTTCACTGGTAAAAACCAGAGCACTCCTAACTGCCCAGTCCAGCTGGTCGCCAATTTCAACCCGGGAACTGGTTCCCAGAGCTTCCGAAGCAGTGATAAAAATTGCACCAAACCTGCGCAGTACAGGTTACCGTTCTATTTGAAAGATATGGGACCAAGATACAATGCCATCTCGGTGGGTGCACACGAGGCAAGGCCTGGGCATCACACACAGGTACGTTATCTGGGACAATTTAGTTGCTGTTGTTGTTAACTACATATTCACATTTTAAAGTTAACAAGCTGACGGCGTACCCGAAATGAAAGTAGGGAGCTGAACGTGTTGCACGTCAGTGAGGTTCCATGCAATTCTTGATGTGCCGGAGTCAAAAATTATTTCATCCACGCACGTAACTCGCTCTTGTCGTGTTTTAAATTTTTATGGAGTAGCGACCTTCACCATGTTTGATGCAGGGGAAAGCAGTACATGATGGCACGGGAAATGGAGAATTAAAGGAACTACAGGACCTTGAATGCATGATGTTCGCATTTCGAGTGTAACGCCCTGAAAACTTCGAGAAAATAAAGAGATGCTGTTTGTTAACTTAAAAACTACTTTTGACACTCGTCTAAAATAAAAACATTTTCGGCACACTTTCTGTTGCATTCGTCTTGAAACAGTCGACATCGAACAATCAAACAAACAAACAACAAAACTGTACAATAACAGAACTTGACACTGTTATCGTACATTCTGAATGCATTCTCAGTTCTTATTTACCACTTGCCCACAAGGATATTGACAAAGGTAAACAAACTTGTGGGAAATGCTTATGTTCGTTAACGCAGTTGCGCTTAAGTTCTTTAATGGAATGCCAAGCTTCCAAGTGATATCTTCCAACAGATACGGTTCATTACGCAGCAGTTACCTTTTAACTGTTTCTGCACACCCACAGTTAACGGAAATATTCGCCAATGTCTGTACAGATCTTTCCCCAGTTCTTTATCCATGTTTTTTGTCTTCTCTTCTTAGGTGCAGGGATTTAAAGAGTTGTTTAGTGACACTTGTGGAGGTGTTATCGGTTGGTTGAACGACGCTTCGTACTACACTGCGTTCACAGAAGGCTGGGCACTTTATGCAGAGAATCCCCTAATTGCTGAAGAAACAGACGTTTATGACAACGACCCACTGCAGCTTTACGGTATGCTGAAGTGGCAAATATGGCGGGCATTACGTTTGATGATGGACACTGGCCTTCATTTCAGAGGTTTGTTGGAATCTTTCCGATTTCTAACAACAATAATAGTGGATGACGCTTTCAACAAAATAGGTCCCGACCCAGTGGATCACTGTTGACAACAACAGCACTTGACAGCGATTTAATTGGTCGCCAGAACTCATTTAAGCCCAAGCCAAACGGAGTCGCAAGTGGACGCAAGTTGAAACTTGGGTCTACTTGCGACTCCGTTTGGCCAGGCCTTGCGTGCACTAGCGTTGACTTGCGAGATGACTTGCGCTCACTTTGGTCGAGATCAAATTTGTACGCAAGCCGAAGCAACTTTTTCACTGTATAAGCCACCCAAACCAAGTCAACGCAAGTTGTGACGTCCACTGATTTACCTGTTATTAGCCAATGAAACACAGGATAGTCCGCCTTAAAATGTTTTGTTTTGCGACTTGCATGTTCTTGCGAAAAAACTTGCGAGTCCCTTTGGCCACACAACGCAAGTCTCTATAAAAGTTCAACTTGCGTCTTCTTGCGACTACTTGCCGGTCCGTTTGGCAAGGGCTTTAGGCTTGAGACATGCCAACTATTACACTGCCACAATGCCTCTAAAAATTTACTTTTGTTCTCTCTTCCAGGAATGAAACGATGGCAAGCCTTGAAACTCTTCGCCGACTATGCCTGGGACAAGACTGACAAGGCCGTGAAAGACGTCACTCGTTACCAGAGTGTACCCGGTCAGGCCACCGCGTACATGATTGGTCAGTTGAGGATCTGGAAAGTGCGTAACGAGACCAAGGAGAAAATCGAAAACAATACAATGAAATTCAGCGAAAAAGATTTTCACTACCAAGTCCTGTCTCAGGGGTCTTCGCCATTGAGTTACCTGGAAGATCATTTAAAGAAGTTTGCTGAATGTGTCATCAAGCCAGATTCCAGTGGTTGCGAATATATCATAGAGAAACCAGGTGATGCGGCTTCTAAAAAGATGGATGTGAATGTTAACAAACCCGCTAAACCATTTCAACCACGTCCATATCATGAACACTATGAGTAGATGGACTGGTGCGATGAATAAATCCACCCTAAGAGAAACAGATATAAGAACATAGCATTTAAAATTTATACCTTTACGTAGATATTATAACCTTGTAGCGACACTGACGTAACACATTTGACTACCATTTGATCTGATTATTTTGTTCATTGCGTGAAGCTTGAGGCAAACATTTTACTCCTTAAAGTCATCTTAGAAACGTCTTGATGCAGACCCGTCGTTACCACGAACAGTTCACGTGGTCCTTGAAATCAAGTTTCTCTCCGTAGAACCAGGTGCGGCTTTAAAGAAGTGAACATACGAATAGATTCTGTCCCTACCTTTGAAAAAAAAAAATCGTCTAGTATTGTAAATTCTACCTCTGACCATAAAAGAACTAAGTTTTCACTACTCGATGCACATCTGGATTCCGGTTAATTGGTGCAAGCATTTTCTACAATTATCTTTAAGTCCTTTCCTGTAAAAACACTATGGCCTTAGTAAGTACTTATTAGCTATCATATTATCACAATTATCTCACTGCATTTGGTGACAAAGCAAAGTATATAGCTTTTATGCAGCTTAGAGGTTGAGAATATTTTTATACCTATTTTTGTTGTTTTACAAGTACAGTAAATTCATTAAAACGCGCACGAGAAATCAACATTAAAGAGAATAATAAAAAAAAAGGTGTGTTTCTTTGACCATAGCAGAAGACGTTTTGCTCTTAGCGAGACTATTTTCCGAAGACGAAAGCGAAATAGATATTTAACAATTATTCACCAAAGTGGAGGTAAATATCCACCACTTTCACCGACACTGAGGTGAATAATTGTTTTAGTATATACCACACAAGCTGAACAACTAGCGGACCAAAGACTAACTTTATTTGTGAAAATATACCGACAAAAGCCATTTTGTTTTTCTTTGGCTGCTCGGAGGTGAATAGTACTTGGCTAATCACCTCCGAGCTAGCCAATCAGCGCGCGCGAAAAGTACTATTCGCTTGTGTGGTATATACTAATTATGATTATCTGGGGTATTTAGCTCTTGATCACAACACTTTTACTTTTAAGTAAAGTGGGAAAGACGCTCAAATTTCCATTCTCTGGGTATAAAAAGGTGAGGTTAGTTACATTAGTCTGCTTCAAGCCACTGTTGTATGTAACAATATCACCGGAGCTCAGCCCATTGTGTGTCGCAAGTGTTCACTACAAGCATTTTTACTCTCCCCTACATGGGATACTGCTGAGCCTACTTCAAGGCCACTCCCCTTGAAGTAAATTTGTACCCTTTATACACACTGCGAGAGAAAAGCGCCTCGCCCGATAGCACAATGACCCTCGCCAGGTCTCGAATGCAGACCGCTTGATCCAAGAACGGTTGGAATGATTAAGCATAGATTACAGGACTAGCAAGTTGTAACACTAAAGGAAACCGTTTGCAAGAAAGAATTGCTAGTAACGAGAAGTCTGACGCTTCCCTTATCCTCTCCAAATTCCCGCCGGTAACATAACTAGATAAACACACACTTATTACAGGGTTCGTACTGTTATGACCTGTCAAAATTAAATGACTTTCCATGAGTTTTTCTATGGCCTTTTGAGATGTTCCACGACCTAAGTTAAGCAACTGTCCTCCGGCAGTAGTGTCAAAACAATCATCCACTCAACTGAAATTAAATTTGATTTTTGGACTCGTCAGTTAAGTTTTCAACTTTGGATCTTATTTCTTTTCATTCGTAGAAAGCATACTGATTTTCCATGACTTTCCATGACCCACACCTAAATTTCAGGACTGTCCAGGCCTGGAAAATGAAATTATTAAATTCCACGACTTTCCAGGTTTCCATGACCCGTACGAACCCTGTAAATATCATGAATCAATTCTTCGACGGAAGAAAACAACTGTATGGCAAACAGAAGCCACCCATAACTTGAACCGTGCCTGGGAGCTTAGATTGGCAACATTCTCCCAATCAATAGTCATGTGTTAGTGCTTTCTTTTTCTTTCTTTGCTCTTTAGACTTAACTGAAATTTTGGAAAGAGGAAAATATTTTTTTAACTTCTTAAAAGCCTATTAAGCTTTTAAATTTGCAAAATATGTTCAGGTCGTAAAATATTCATCGTACGTTACAAAATAGTGCAAATAATATATAAGTTTATGAAGTACACAAAAATCTATGAATACTAATATTTAGAAGGATGCAATTAATGCAACACTAATTAATACCATGCGCTAATTTATATTCGGTTAATAACCAATGACAGGGATTAAACTGAAAACGGCAGTGGGCTAAAGAACGAAGCGTGAGCTTATTAAACTGCGGAAAACGTACTCCTATAGATGTTTAACGTGAAATCGTATCAGCCACAGAAAAAGACATAAGAGAATTAGTTAAACCAGGTTTCCTAAAGAGGCAGCCTTAATCAGCAAGAAATGTCAAAATTTGGGTTGCGTTCTGTTTGTAGCTCGTCTTTTCGTTGGCGTTCTGTTTCGTTTCATCACAATAATTATTTGGTGCCAATTAACATAATTGTGTTTTTTCCTATAATTAAGGTGACTGTTGACGATTCTCGATTACACAAAGACATCAATAGGTCAGAGAAATAGAAAAAAAAGTATACCGGCTTTTCTATAAATTTAGTTAGGAAAATTATAAGGAACAGAAGTCAAGAAAGGGTCTTTAAACAGCAATGAACTAATACAAACTCTAAATTCAAAAGTTTTTTATTGCTAGCAGGGGGCTAATCCGATGGCTTCCTTATTGTTCTCTTCAACAACAAATTCACCGTAAACAATGTAAAAACTGTCCTTGACTCAGACTTCGGAAGTGTCAATGGAGGCTTTCTCACTTCCATCACCTGTCTTGAAGGCAAGTGTTAATTGCCTTTGTCGGAGGTAAATGAAGCAGTAAATAGTGTGAATAACTCAATTAGAAGTTCTTTCTTGCTTCGATATTGACAGCATTTCCAGTCACTGATTACTTGAACGGCTAATTCTACGGAACTACCCTCGTCTATAAATCACCGCATGTCTATGAATAAGAACTTCAAATTTGCGGAGCGTTTGTGGGCAATCAACGACGACGGAAAGATATAAGAACAAATTATATCCAAAAGACAGAGACAATTTACAAACACTAAAGTTTGTCAAACAAAGGTGTTTTCTCGCGCAGTATGAAATAATACTCAAGAAATTAGCAAAACAAATCCAAACTGTGCAATAAACTTTTACAGGGATCACACGCACCAAAAAATAACAAAACAACCTCTTTCAAGGGAATTGCAAGAGTACAGGAGCCAATATTTACCGTTTGGAGAAAACGGCGTCTTCGCATGTTACAAGGAATACAATATCAAAAAACTGTGCAATTTTAAGGTGGAACGCATATAAAATACCTACAAAAATCAACAATTTAGTCCCAAAAACAAGCAAGTTCTAGTAATCGTGCTCAGTCAATATTTTCTGTTTTGGTCGATGAATCCGGCAGTCAGTGAACATGACCGTTTGGTACATCTTAATACAACATCTATATCTGCTTTACGACTATAATATCATCTGTTTTGGCCTAGACATGAGATTGTGATGGAGTTAGACGTTTATTTATTATGTCACCCTAAAAAGAAACCTGAAGAAGTACAGGTTCGGTCCATTCGAGACTATGGCCTTTCCCCAATGCACCAGGGCACTTCCACAAAGTAACCTTATTCGAATGGCTGACTATATATGGAGAGTATACGACGAGTTGCTCTTAACTAAGATCGATATGTTTTAGTAAAAGTTTGTGCAAATATCCAAATCTTTCGTTTCTTCTTCAGTGTTCAACTGAAGATGAAGGCAGATAGAACCAAACACTTCCTCAGCTCTGTTGATTTTTCTCGGAAAGGGAGCGCAAAGAGATGAAACTTTCAATGCAATGGTTTTAAAAACTTCGTAAACTCGGACCCGTATTTGTTCCAACCAGTATACTTAGATCTCTTTATCATGACCAATATTAAGAAAAACATGAAACCAGAAAACTCACAGCCTCTTTGCAGACGACCTGGGAAAATTTCAAAGATCGAATTTAACGACACACCGAATGTAAGCGTCATTCAAAGAACAGGAGGACCGATGTAGCTCATGTTCTGAATCAGCCTGCATTCTAAGCAACTAGAAAAAGAAAAACTTGTTTGTTTTCCATCGTTCCCAAAAAGCATCGGAGTGATAGTAATGCAAAATTTCAAATTGTGAACTAACTACATAAAAAAAGAAAAAAGTTTCGTTCAAGATCTCCGACGCAGCCACCTGATTGCTGCTAAAGGAGTGCGTCCCCGGCCAAAGGATCAGAAACAATAAACTTTCAAATCATAAATCTTTGCGTTACATTCGAAATCTTTGACAGTTTGTCGAAATATTGCTTTAGGGTTGAAGGAAACACTTGCAAATACCATTGATTTTTTTCTTAAGTTTTTTTTTTTATTAAAACGATTTTCAAAGGTTTCGCACTTATTTAAGAAAGGTGAAATATATACTTCTTGTCTTTAACGTTTTTATTGGATTCTTTGTAATGGCGTGGACATTTGAGGATCAGGTGAAGAATGGAAAACACATGAAACACGCCTCTCGTCTGTTTCAGAATAAGCACCTTTGAAAAGTTACACAAAAAGGTTAAGTGCTCATACGTCTTTTCCCTTGGATGCAGCAGAAATAGGTTATTTTACCCAACGTGGCTATTGTGTTTTCGCTCCATGGCGCATTTGGTATGTTTCATAATATCCCGCTGGGCAGGCATTGCGTTAAATTCATCAAGGAAGATTCATGCATTTCACAGCGCGAGAACAAAAAAAACAAAAATCTGCTAAACAAAATCGAATTTGTGCTCAAGGAATCATAAAAGTTTTAACAAAAAATGACATCATTCACTGAAGGTTCTATTTTGACAAAGCTAAAACGCTGCAGTATGCTCTGTTGAAGCAGATAACAGAGGTTGAAAGGGAAAACACGAAATTGAAAGAAGAATACACTGACAAAATCGTCTTAATGATTTTTTCCAGAAGTTAGTTTCTCTAATGACTATTCCTACCGGCTTAAATTTCAATCTCGTGGACGAATTAAACACAAATTACGCAAAGTTCATTAGACCTTTTCCGCCCAAACTTCATTATGCTGTGCGAATTAGGAATATCCGCCGAAACGGACTCTGATCCATGCCGCCAATTTTGTACTTCTGAAAGAATGGAAATATAAAACGGCTTTTCGTTAAGTTTGTGTGATCAATAATCACACAATACTAGTGTTCGGCTACGATTGTAATTCCTTTATTCATATTTCTTTTTAATAACCCGGTGCTAAGTCGCAATTAGGCGATTAATTGTACTATTTATTACCTTCTTTCATTACCGTCTTTCATGTGCCCCATTGGCAAAGGGAAATGGGCGTCTACAGGTTCAAAAATGGCATTGGGAATCTTGACAGACCAAACCACAAACTGTCACTAAGCTTCAAACACCCCTCCCGTTTGACAACTACAAATTCATAAAACTCAGAGATTAAAGACATGTAATGTATACTTTAGAGCCAAATTTGGATCAATGATGCAGGTAAACCTCTTTTCTTTTAGGTAAGCACACCATGGCAATGTCCTCAATTGAGTCAGGAAAAAACGGTCTTATTTCGGATAGGAAAAACAATGGCTTTACGTGAAGGCAGACAGTCCGCCAGTTTTCCCTTATCAAAGAATTTATAGCGAAAAGCTGTTTTCATTTAGATCGCTACTACCTGAAAAGAAGGAATTGAAAACGACGGAAGGAATAATCTTGTACGTTGTGACTTGTCATAACTTAAGATAATAATTTTGAATTCCTTTTTAGTACACCCATAGTGCGTGTATGACTCGGGTTATGTAACAAAGTAACTGTTCAGCCTACAATCGAATCGAACTTTTCCGTAGCAAAGCCAAACGAAATCTAGAAATAGTCTTTCCAGCTTTGACGAGAGGTTTCAACACTCTGTGGTTGAGATTCCTCCACGAATTGAGTTATGAGTCTCTTCAAGACTTTCCTAAAATAAGCCTGAAGTAGATGACTGGTTATTTTAGGCTTCTAAATTTTCTCCTTGTTATGTACTGCAACACGTACAATAACAAAAAAAAATGAGAAGCAACAGAACCACAAAGACTTGTGGAGAGCTTGAACAAAGGTCTACAGGGATGACTATTGAAACAGCCAGACGGGAATGCATGGCCATATTTAAAATTATGTAAATCTTTCGTATAAGAATTGATTTTCCTAGTCAAATCTTTAGGGGCGATCAGAGACATCCACAAGCAAGCGCCTGCCCCCCCTGTGAGGTAAAACTAACTAAACTTTTTTAAAGTGCCATTACCCACAGGGAAAGTCCACATGATAAACTTGGACATGATTTGAATTTTTATTATTAGCTTAAATTATCTTTTGTGGGAAAATTAAATGGGACGATTCCCGTCACTAACATAGACGAGTTTGTCTTGTTTGCCGTCCTGACAGAACCCGTTTAAAAGGGGACAAAAAAAAAAAAAAAAAAACCTTCAAAATTGTACTATTTTCGGTAGAAATCTTCATTACAGGCTATAAACTATAGATATCTGAAAAGAGCACCTTTATGAACACTACCACCAAGTCATTAATGTCCAGCTAGTTTTTAGCGTCACTGCTATTAGCAACTGTAAGAAAATGCAACCGCCATATTTCTGTAGCCGAGTAAACTTGGAGAATTATTATGTTTTCATCAACTTAACAGGACGTCAAATTGAGGACAAGATGATGAATCAACACTTCCAATAAGCCAGTTAAAAACAACATTATATGCTTCTACTGGATTTCCTCGAACCCAGAAAGACAGCAAGAGACAGTTGAACGCACGTTATACGGCGTGCCAAGATACTGAGACGGCATTTGGACTTCTAAGACAGGCGACTGTTATTCGTTTCGTTTGGAAACCGTTTGCCCTGATCAGAGTAAGCTAACACATTTTGTACGTTTCTGACGTTTTAGGAGAAGTCACCTCCGATTTGGCAAGAAAATAAGACACAAATTTTAAAAATGCTACATTTCAAACGGATTCAGTGCAAACGAATTTTTGTAAACGAAACAACAAACTACATAACAAATTTGGTTGTCTGTATGCACACTCACGAATTTTATCTTGACAAACGAATCAGGTTAAGGCACTCGAAGTCGTTTAGCTTCATGACGTCTTCCCGCTTTCCAATAGCGTGTTTTTTAACCACCATCGTTATCGTCCAACAGTTTTTTTTATGGTTTGTAAGTACACCGCACCGAACTCATAACCTGGGCTGGAAAGGCATGTATTCATCTGTAAACGAAAAAGCAAGCATGTGTTAAAACTGTGGTTTCAGATTTCAACCTGACGGTAATCAAAGTTCTTCGAACGCAATTCTTAGCTTAAGGCGCTTGTTTACGACACTAATAATCCTACAAAGGCTGTGGACAGTCTATCTTCCACCGTTTGAGGACCTATGACAAGATAAAAATGCTGGCCTGTGACTTCTCTGATAGAGGAACGCAAATTTGCATGTTTTGGAAATTCTTAGCATTTCGAAAAAAATACATCCTAAAATTAAAAATCTGTCATTGCCGTGACCTGATCTTCAAATGGATATTATCTACAACTAAAAGATTGACAATGTTGTTTTTGAACTTTAATCGGCCGTATTTAACGCGCCTTACACGATTTTTTAAAAGCAAACAAAAAGGTGTTATTAGATTTTAAGCACGAAGAGCAACACTTTCAATGTAATTTATTTTCATTTATAAAAGTACTATAGATCTAGGTTTTTCGGTGTGTATTCAATATAAACCATTCAGCCAGATTGTATTCTCAAAACACTAAACTATCATGCGAGATAGAAGAGCAGTAGCAGCTAATGAATGAAACGGTCCATCAGAACATCATCCAAAGATTTTAAAAACGCAACAAAGGAATATTCATGGTTCGGTGGATAGCGTCAGATCCCAAACAGTTGGACCGGGTGTAGGGAATTTAGAGTCCGTTCCTCGACCTTAGCAACTGAATAATAATAACCCGATATATCCCCTGTCAGCGTGAAGACAAGTAGCCATAATACCTCAAGGTCCAAATCACAATGCCTTTCACAAGACATACACGGTTAAATGTAAAACGTGACTCAAACTTAACCAAATTCCAAAGCGTACGTAATAACTTCCACTGATGTCTGTCCCTATGCGGAAACCGTTAGTTTAGTTAGAGCTGGGCAAATTTCCAAGCTTGGGGTAGAGGATATTCTCGCAGTGTTTATTAGAATTAGTTCATATCAAAAAGCTGAATTTACAGACACTCTTCTTTTTTATTACTAGCTTTTAGTCTGTTCACGTGCTCTGCCAGTTCCCGCCTGAAAAACTCCCAAATATCGTTTTACGAAAACATCAAATAAAATCAACCAAATGTGAGTCTTCTATCGTTTCAACCATTCATTAAATTTACCAAAATTGTCCTTCAATTACACAATTGAGACTTAGCAATATACTCGTGCCAGGTTTCGTATAGAAAAACTTATAAAGTAT
>JAHPZR010027912.1:0-15000 GCA_019787425.1 Platygyra sinensis
AGTGCCTATATCGCCAACAGGGTTTTTATAGTTATGGTAGCTCTATACTGTGTAAAAAGGTATTCTAAGAAAAAAATTGGATTATGAGATTTTAACGCCCTAATATATCGCCTTAAAGTTCCCTCTTCAGCCACGCCTAATGAAGTTGACCGTGAGTCAGTGCAGAAAAGAGCCTGGGTTTCTGAATGGGTCGTGACGTCAAGTCAGGAATCACGAGATCCTTCTAGTTTAGGTAATTGTTGTTTCAGTAGTGGTGAGGAGTTTTCCTCGCCAAAAAACAAACAAATCGAAGTTTGCGAAGCAATGCGGTCGTCAAGCAAGCAAAATAAAAGCATAAAGCGTCGAGATATTCCTGAAGTGACGTCATTCGTCACCAATCTAACATTACGCGGTCATCTTCATTGGGCGTGGCCAAGGCGGGAAACTTAAAGCTTGATTTTATGGCAAAAAGCATCGGAATTCACTTTTTTGGGTTTGAAGACATTTTTAGATGTTATAGAGATGATGAAAACCTAAAATAAGTTTTTGGCGGTATAGACACTTTAAACAACAACAAAAAACTTTGTTTATGGGGTGGATTGCCTTATTCGCCCCTTGACCAATTGAACCCTCTTAAGGAACGCATGAATGGCCATCCTTTCTGTTAACAATACCAATGGTTATACTTGTGGGATTTAGGAAAACAGGGAAACAAATATAATAAAAAAGACACATTTTTATTACTTTGTAATGAGAGATTTAATCACAACAGTTTTTGTTTGTTAATGCTAGTAGATATTGATGAGTGTGTCAGCGGTGTACACAACTGTCATAGCTCAGCTTCATGTACAAACACTGTTGGATCCTTCAGCTGTTCATGTAACCATCCTTATATTGGAGATGGAAAAACGTGCAGCCTCGGTTCAGGTAAATGTGTGACATTTTAAACAAGTTATTCAAGTACTCAGCTCTTCTCAATTTTATTCATTTCTGTAAACTACAATTTGTTTCCTTTTTTAATTACTTTATTTACAATATTGTTATTGCAATAGCCTTTTGTGCTGTAAATAATAATCATGTGAAGTTTTAGTGAAAACCTTTATTGAGCTCCATATTTTTAATTAAACGTCTCCTTGATTCCGTTTTGGTGTGCAATAAATCTGATAAACTTGAGATACTGAATGAAGCGTAATATTAAGATTAATATTGACATGATTACACTTTAAATATGATACATTTCAAGGATATACCTTTCTGTGCCGAGTAACTAGCAGATACCTTTTGAATTCGGTAAAATGCCAAAGCAGCAAAAATTGAACTAAAAATAAAAGTGAAATTGCACAGATTGTATGACCAATACTTGTTCAGCATAAATACTAAAAGAGATATGCCTTTTTCACGGAAGACGGCTTCTTACCAAATTAATTCCCCATCCATCAACCCCAGGAAAGTTTTCTTTTTGCCCTGTGCGTACATTTGTTTTGTCGGAATGGGGATTTCCAGGTAAAAAGGGGAAGGATGGTGAGATAAACAGGGAAAAATGAGAGCTAGGGAACGCTTAACGCAGGATCAGACAACCCTATTGTAAACACTCATTTTCAAGTGACTACTGCATCGTCTTGATTTTAAGTTCAAGCCTGTAATCGAACCATTGCTTTTATTTATACTTTCTACTGATGCATGTTTTAAATGAGATCAAAAGGAAATTACACCGTTAATTTAAAGGACATACTAAAGAAATAATCAAAGAAACCAGGAAATGGAACATCTATCTCAAAATAATTTTTTTAAAGACCTAGAACAACACAGTCTTGTTTTGGGTACCCGAAAAAGCCCTCCTTCGAGATACACTGATCTTTCCTTTTGAAAATTCAACCAGCTTTTTAGATGAGGATCGGCGAAGGCAGCCATCACAAAAACGAGAGTTTAAAGGGGCACTGTCACGCTATTTGGCAACTTTAAAAAAAAAACTAGAAGGTGCCTTCACATCAATTGAATTCCAAAACTAATGATCTAGTTTTGTTATCGAAGACTATTTGAAGGTACTGAAACTGTTTCCCGTCGCCTGTCGCTGCGGGTGGCACGGATGGAAATGGATTGAAATTTGAAAAAATTGGCCAATTTTTCAAGTTCAAATTTTGATGCCACGAATTCCAAAAATCCTCAATAAATTTTTTATGGTTAGCCCTCTCTGATAAAATTCATTTGATATCTTCGTCGTAGCTTTACAGAAGCTTTCTGTTTATGATTAAAGCCTTAAAGTGACGATTTTAGCACAGAATTGATCTAAATTAAAACAGCAAAATACTCGTGACAATGCCCCTTTATAACTGTTGCCGAACACAGTTTTCGCGCGTGCTTTTGCTGACGCGATTTAGCACGTGCACAAGGATTTCAAAGAACAAACATGCCGTCAGTAGAGCGATTATTTTATTTACTCAACCTCGTTCCCAAGGTCTACTCCGCTTTCAAGATGGCGGCTGAGGGCGGCCCTCAGCCGCCATCTTGAAAGCGGAGTAGACCCTGGGAACGAGGTTGTTATTTACTCAACACCCGCACTATCTGTGTTATTTTTCTCTATAATCGAACGCATTGTATTGATGGCTTTTGTCTTTTATTACAAAGATGTGTTAGAAAAGGTAATAACGATGCAAAGAACACAGCAATTTTCAGCTTTTGTTTGTTACCGAAAGAACCCAGTTAAATGCAACGCATGCGCAGTTGCTCGAAAAATTAAGACCGATTGCTTTAGCAGAAACATGACGATTTCTAACGATCCAGGCGTTAGAATTTCAAGAAATTTGGCAGAAAAATACATCAGAGACCACGAGAATGATCTATCAAAAAAAATCTGAAATTTGACATAGGGAATTTTTAATAAAACAGAAAACGATTAACGGCTAATTACGAAAATCGCCTATGTCAAAATTTTATTAAAACCGTGTTGACAGAAGGGATTAAATGTCAATTCTTAGTGTGCAAAATATAAAAACAATCTGACGACTGGATTTTTTTAAGTAAACAAAAACCACTATTTAAGCCTTGTTTTTAACCAGTACCGTTGGCATGGCAACAGCACACACCCTAGCCAAAATGCGAGAATAAATATTTCTGTGGTTAACCTTGACTCTTGCAAAAAATGGGCACCAAAGCATAAATAGTGTCAAAGTTATGGTGAATTAGGCATAGGCACTTGAAAACTGCTCAAGCATGTTAAGGCATGGCTCAAGCCTCATTTGCATTAAATCCAAAAAACAGTAATTACTCTGCCAGGATTTGGTATAATCTTTGCAAAACTGGCAGCCTAACTAATCTCGACGACCTTAATATTTTAAGACCAATAAAATCTGATAAAATGGGTCACGTGACTATAATTAATTGTTTTTTTTTTTTGAAAAACAACTGAAAATGGGCCGCCGAGATAACATACAATTACTGTCAAATCTAGTTCTTTTACAATTGTGCTAATGGCCCCTGCAGGAATCTGTCCTGAATGGCTGGCTAAATATTCAGTTTAGAAGTTATTACGTAAAAGAGGTCACGTGACCTTCTGTCTTTCCATATATAGCCTTAAATAATTAAGGGTTTCATCCATTCAGGACATAAATAGTTGCCTTAGAAAGTGGTTAAAAATTTCTCATGGTTAGTTTTTTGAGATAGCTCACTACCCTTGGCCCATCCTAGAATTCATCTTGAGCAGGCCTGTGACGTCACAAGTCACGTGACCACCACAAAGACGCTTTAAGGAGTTTGAGGATACTAAGTTTTGCTTGTGGTATGTTTTTGGCACCCTCTGGGATAAAAACAACGTTGCTTTAGACCAAAAACGGTTTTATCTTTCCAGTGGTCTGCACTGGATATGAGCCATGCCTTAACGGGCTTGAGTGTGTTCGGCCACCTTAATAGGACTTTCAAACACCAGAAAGCTATATGTTTAACCATCAAGCGTCGATTACGAAGGTAACCTCTCACTGAAACCATTTGAGTTGCACTTCATTTGCAAAATTCCGGCTTGTAAGTGGTTCCAAGTTGCAAGGTTTTGTTTAGAATGTGATCATGTGCGATGATGGCTTATGGGATGACAAAGTACTTTCAGCTTCTTAGAAGCCTGAAGTTACGAGAATGTTTTATCGTTGTTTGTTTTGTTTTGGTAAAACCAGTAGGTAAATTTGCTTATTGTTCCTGTTCCTCAGTGGCAGGGACAAGATTCCCTGTGAATGGCGAACAGGAAACAGCAGGATTCATTGATAATAATAAAGCAGCGGATTTCAGTGCATAACGGTGTTACCAAAACAACATCCTGTTTATCTAAAATGATACTTGGATACCGTGAAACCGCTGGTACCGATAGTACAATTGCAAAATTCAACTGCAAAGTTAGCAGAACAAATGATTTGATGAAAAGCCAAAGCACTTTTAAAAGACAGTCCCAGCAGTTAAAATCAACCGTATATGTACCAACTTCAGGATATCTATTAAATGAAAATCAAATTGCGCATGTCCTCTCCGAATTAGAGTTAATGTAATTGAATGACAATATACCATACCACGCATGCTTAGTGTTTTACTGCTTATACAGAGCCCCTGAAGTGATAGGCAGGTAAATAGTGTCCCTTATAGTCTGGTTTTTCAAAGACGAGATGAAACCACAAAAGTGTTTATGTGACCTGAAGAAAAATGCAACCTATGCACCCTCATAAAGAACTTAATGGGAACATTTAAGCCTTACCTTGGATCTTTCACTGTTGAAATGAGTCGAAATGAGACAATGTAAATCAATGAAGTCCTTTTAGACTGTCCGGCTGGCTTTTAATCTAAGTATTTGTGGTCGCTTTTTATTTTTGTTTTTGTTAATTATGTTGTTGCGGTTGTCGATGTTGATGTTGATGTTGCTGTTGTTGTTGTTGTTGTCTTGTCTTGTTTTTAAGTTCTTATTAACCATAATCTTGCTTCTTTTCAACAGAATGTCAGCAATACCAGAGCCTGACCGATGGCGACAGAAATTCCAATTTCAATGTTAGCAAAAATCTATGCGACAACTCACTTGGTCCTGGCTGGTTTCGTTTTGAAGGAGCTGCAGGAACAAGGATGTCCACATCTTGTGTGCCTTTGTACAGCTGTGGCACCAATGTACCAGGGTGGTTAACTGGAGGACATCCTACAGTGGCAGACGGAAACGTTACTCGCACAGTCTGTTTCAACTGGACCTCAGGCTGTTGTCATTTTTCCATCGACATTCAAGTGAGAAATTGCGGCGCCTACTATGTGTACTACTTCAACAGCACACCAAACAATGGGCAGTGTAATTTCCGCTACTGTGGTACAGGCTGAACAACAATAAGGACCTTAAAAATGGCGACGGCGTCGTTAGCTAAGGCCCTGTCCACACATATCCGGATATTTTTGAATCTGCAACTTTCCGTGTCAAATGATATTTCATATTGAATTCGCCTGTCCACAAGCATCCAATGGTATTCGGACTCACTCTAGAGAAACTATTCCTACACGTTGTGCGGCCATATTGGTTTGTTGTTTGGTAAGAGACTGCAGGGACATGATGTTGCTACGTCATCGGATTCGAAAATATCCAGAATCAGATTCGCTGCCTTATTCGTCGGATAGTCGTAACAATAAACGAGACTTGGCTTGATGACTCGTTCACCGACGCGGAAATAACTCTTCCTGGCTACAATGTTATGCGAAAAGACAGAGACGAAAATGGCGGTGGCGTTGCGGTATACATAGCAGAGCAACTAAATTACAGTCGGCTTGACGAAAGTGCAATCCAAACACAGAACGACAACTTTGAATCAATTTGGTTTGAAGTGTGCCAGCCAAAATCGAAGAAGATTTTATGCGGAGCAATCTACAAAACACCAGATGCTGACCCAGCCGCTTTTACTAGCAGGGTCGAAGAAATTCTAAACGACGTCCTGAGAAATGATGGTGAAATTGTTCTTATTGGAGATTTTAACCTGAATTATTTGAACCCGACTTCTGCGACAAAGCATTTTCAGCAAACAACAAAATCTTTTCATCTGAAACAAACAATCACAAAGCCCACTCGAATCACTGAGGAGACTGGAACTTTAATTGACCTATTTCCAACATCAAGACCAGAACTGTACACCTGTGGTGTTATTCCAACCGGCTTCTCTGATCACTGTGCTATCTTCGGAGTTAGAAAACTCCACAACATCAAGCGTCCTCCGCCTAAAATTATTCAGAGCAGAAATTACAAAAACTATGACCCTGCATTCTTTAGTGATGATTCTTGCTGACTTGCTTATCGCCGAATGGTTTCACTGCTTTGATGTTTACTGTGTTCGTAGTCTTTGCTGCCGTCAGTTTAGATAATCTTTCATCTCTGGGTAGTTTCAGTGGACATTCGGCCAGTTTACAAACTATCAAACTAACTAAGAGATACACTACAATGGAGCAAACGGCGGAGCGTAAACGCAGAGCAGAGTGGTTTTTTTTTTTCTTCCTGTAATTTTAGCTAATTTTACTTAACCTTGTGATTTTATTGTGAATGTGTATATGTAAGTCTTATTGAACCCAGGGCCCCTAAGGATACCAGCTTTGCAGCTGATTGGGCTACCCTGGTTAAATAAAGTTGTCTTGTCTTGTCTTGTGAACGGAAGCCGTATCCGGAGAGAAAAGTTGCGGATTCAAAAATATCTGAATACGTAGGAACGAGGTCTAAGACGACACCTAGTCAAAAATGAATTTGTAATTTACCAGCGAAATTTGCATTATTGTCTCAGTAGATCTTTACAGACAGTCGATCAGTTTAAAGGGGCTCAGTCACGGCATCTTGAGTTATTTTGAACATCGAAAAAAATAACCGTTAAATTGAAGGAAACCTGAAAATAACACTTTGTAAAGATAGAAAAACATCAAAGAGACGATAATAAACCATAAAGGAACAAGGATGGTTAAGGATGGAGAAGATTGACGCGGATTGCAAACAACGAATTTGAAAAGTTTTGCTAAGCTTTTCAAACGTGACTGAGCCCCTTTAAAAACGTGCTCAAACTGATCAGTAACGCACGGTGATCAACGCCAAAAGAAAATTTCGAAAACTAGCCATCGTGAAATGACCTTGAACTTGGTCATTTCATGTTGTTGTTTTAAGCAGAGGACGGCTGAAAAAGTATACAAGGAATTTCAATAACGCACGTGCACAGGGTTACTAAAAGGTTTATAATTATCAAATTTTATTGAGCAACATGCTAGAACCTGTTTTGAGGGGATCCTCACTAGTCTCCGCTTAATACACGGTTGCTTACTGGTTGCTTCGTTGAGTATCCTTTTTATCTCATTGCATGTTGTTCTGCTTAAGAATGATTAATAGTAACGAAATTTAATGTAGAATGTGATCATATTTATAATATAATTTTCAGAATATTTTGCACTAGATACTCATAGCTGGTTAAGTCATGACATGATTATCTGAAGTTTACTAATGACACTTAAATAGCTACCTGAGTTCCTAAAAAAAAGAATCAAAGGGTAGTTAATCACTAAGTCAGCGCCTTAAATACACCAGAGAAATTAAAAAAAAGGTAGCCGTTACTTTCCAGAGATAGGCCTACCGTCCACACTAATCCGTCACGAAACCAAAGCTTTTCGAAAACGCTCTTCAACTGAAACAGGAGGAATTTGAAAACACCGGCTTTTCGTGTGGACAATAAACATTTTGAAAACGAAGCTCTTCGAGAACGATGGAGCTACCATGATAATGTGATTTCCTTCACCGAGTTTTTCCTGAAACACAATTCCAAAATGACCGGTGATTGTTGCGTTTTTAAATTACTCCGCCGCAGTGTGCACGGAAAACATTTAAATGCGTTTTCAGAGTAAACCCTCCGTTTTCAAATTCTTCCGGCGTAGTTTGCTCGGGGAATAAGTGTGCGGTGCTTTAATCGTGTTTTATACCCAGGTAAGATTTTCATGTACATTTTGTTTGCATTTTTTATTACTTAAAGATTTACAAGTTTAATATTATAGTCAGAGTTTAGTACAACGCTCTGTACATTATGAATTAAGAGAACGTTACGTTACGACGCTGTTGTTTCTTCAGGTCTACGAGTTGTTTCTTATAGTTGATTAATTTTTTTTGTACTCCCAAGGAATATCGCTCAGTCTCCCTCCACTATCGTTCCCTACAACACGAGAAGCAACTGGGGACAAGTCGGTACTTCTGTATTCAAAATCGAAGACATAACTTCCGACGAGATTCGGTGCTGCCATACTTAACATGCTACCCTTATATCCGGAGACACGTAATTGTAAGGTTTAAGGTCATTCCACTGAAATAGAACGCACACTGAGATTTTTCTCAAACTTTGCCAATTGATTGTTCATATTATTGGAACTTAAATTTGGAAATAAAAATGAGGGGTCCCCATGTTCGTTTAGGAGCAGAAGCACCCTGTTTATTCCATATAAATCCTTATAATAGCGCCATGATTATATTCACGATTGCTTGCTAAATTCACGTTTGCGACAATTGTTTTTTGCTCAACACTGAGAATTGGCCCATATTTATTTTACATAGAGACAATTACTACTCAATTCAAAACAACAGAAAAAAATGATAGGTCACCGTAGTCGTTTTTTGAGAAAATGACAATTTTCCTCTTAAGCGAGGCCCAGCCGTAAAGAAAAAGCCGCCATTTTCTTGATGCGCGCGCGCTAATCACGCGTAAATTTATGCGCAGTAGGGATGCGCAATGCAATACGGGGGAATAACCTTAAAGCGAAAAAGTTAACGAACGGTCAGTTTGTTTTGCCTGTTGCCAAGCACGCGATACAAGGGCAAGATGAAATGTCAGCTGAAAAATCGAGTAGAAAAACTCACACACCTTACAGTTTGAGCCTGGGAGGCGCGATTGACGTATGGTTAGTGCGCTCATTTCCTGAACAATCGGTCCGGGTTCGAGCCCTGGCCGGGGACATTGTGTCGTGTTCTTGAGCAAGACACTTTACTCTCAGAATACCTCTCTCCACTTGGGCAGAAACGTTACAGGACTGGGACGAGTTTCTTTTATTGATTAGATTGAAAATCTAAACATTTCAACTGAAATGTTACTGAATGAAAAGCTACCCAGCCAAGTTTAAGAACTTTCAGCAGAAAATTGTTCAAATGGGAGCCTCGCAAAAGTTGCAAATTTCCATGCAATTATAATTTTGTATCTTGTCTACCCAATCCCTGATACAAACTCTCTATTTTAGGTGATATTTGAAGAGCTACCATTTTTTCATTTTCGTCCTCTAAATATTTCTATTCTTGGTTAAGACTCTAAAATTTAGTTGATCTTTCATTTGAATATCTTAGCTTTTCAAACAAACGGAAAACAACCATACTCTTCCCAGTCCTCTCACGTTTCTGCAATTGTCTATGGGTACTGGCGAGCGTAATGCTGGGGGTAACCCTGTGATGGGCGAGCATCTCATCCAGCGCGGAGAAGAAATACTCCTAGTTCTTCATACTACAGCTGAAATAGGGATATGCTCCCGGCCTGGCGGGCCCCTCAGCTCGCATGACGACTTTACCTTATAGCTTCAACTAGAAAATCGATTGGGAGGCAGGGTGGCCTCATGGTTAGTGCGCTCGACTCCGGAGCGAGCGCTCCGGGTTTGAGCCCTGGCCGGGGACATCGTGTTGTGTTCTTGGGCAAGTCACTTTACTCTCACAGAGCCTCTCTCCACCCAGGTGTATAAATGGGTACCGGTGAATTGTTCCTTGGGGAAGTAGAAATACTTCCAGCCGCTTCAAGCTACAGAACCCGGGATAAGCTCCGGCAGCTATGAGGCAGTCTCGGCTCCAAGGATTCACTTTTTATAAAATCGATTACAGCGTAAAACAAACTCGATTTCAAACGACAAAAATAAAAATAATTTTTAATTATCAAAATTACTTGTAAATATCATACATATTCGTATACACTCTGAAAGGAAATACATTTACATATTCTAATTTTTCTCAGAAAGAAAGTATTTGCCTTTCGTAAGAGAAATACAATAGGCCCTTTGCAGGATCCGGTCACATGGTACGGAATAAATTACACTGGGACACAAGTAATGCAGTGGGACTTTCAAAGCAAAGGAAAGTTGAGCTGGACTGGTAAGCTGCGCTATTTGCGTCCCAGTGTAATTTATTCCGTACCATGTGACCGGATCCTGCAAAGGGCCTATTGTTGGCACTAACATTTTTTCCATATAACAAACTATGCTAATTTGGTGCACCTAAACAATTAGTTTTAGTCGTCAATCTTCCTTTAATGCCCAAAAGTGATTCCATTCGACAGCGCGACTAAGGAGACGTAGTTCGAGACCGAATAAGTAATGGTAGGCAAAGAAAACAGGTCATTTTATAAGGCCAGCTAGCATACAGAACCCCGAAAGTTCATTGAACGTTTGACCGCTAAATTCAAGAAATGACCGATACAGACAAACAAAGAGACATGAGCAAACGACAAAAATAAACCAAAACAAAAACAAAGGAAAAGCAAACAAACGGCCAACAAATTCTACAAGCAAACTAAATGGGACTATTCTGTTTCTCTGATGACCAATTTATATGCTGCGCTAATAAGACAAGATAAAGTGCTTCGTGATAACAAATAATTTGTGTTCTAAATACTGGAAACCCGCGCCTCCTGAGTCGCGTGTACAGCAGGCAACAAGGGAAATAACAATTTCCTTTCCCTGACGCTCTGCAATGATTTATGAGTTACTATCTAAGCTAACCTGTTGCGAACATGATATATTAGGTAAATATTTTGCCGAGTGACCTAACCAGCTGGGCAAAGCTGCCTCCTAATTGTGCCCATGCCAGACTACATTAATGTCGATTTACTCTAATTGCACATTGGAACCTTTACAACACCGAAACATTTCACGTAGATTTCAAACGACGGAATAAAAATAATTCTTGGATTTTATCAAAATTGCGTGTAAATATCACACATACTCGTAAACACTCTCAAATGAAACCCATATCGATATACATATTATTTTTCTCAAAAAGTTAATTAATACGTCTTTCGTAATGCAGAAATAGAACTTCCCTTAAGAGGAAAGTACAATTTTGGACACTAACTTCTTCCCATAGGACAAACTAAGCTAATTTCGGGCTCCACAGTGATTATTTAAAGCCTCAATCTACACTTTAATTACCAGAAGTGATTCCATTCGGCCGCGTTACTAAGGAGCCGTAGATTTGACTTTTTCCTTGGGCTCTGTAATGATTTCTGCTTTAGTATCCAAACTTACCTGGTGTGAGCTTGATACATTGTATATTAACTTTTAAAACATTTTACCTTGGGCGCTTAGACACACAAACTGAGGCAGAGTCACTAAACAGCGAGCTGATAAGAACCTTAAAAATTCGGTCAGCTACAGTGTAGCGCAGTTGAGAAAAAGGAACAGTGGGTCCAGAACTCACGTAGTATTAAATTTTCAACTACCAACCTAACAGATTCTGTAAAAGCATGCTACAAACTGTACATTGATGTAAGAAATAATGCCAACAGACCCTTTGCACAAAAAGATACCGGTGTCGTATTTGAGAAAAAAAAGCTTTGCCGGGAATGAAAACCCTCTTCCACACTGGTGATATCAAAATTGAAGACGAAGGACAAACAAACAGTGGACGAGAATATTTGCAAGAAGCTCCCCAATTTGTTGTCAGTAGAACTGGACTACGTACTGCAAAGGTAATAAGGTCCAGCAACACTGACCTCAAACTGAAAACCACAAAAGATATCAGCAAGTTGTAAACACCCCAACCTACTTATTACAGGGTGTATCGTAAATAGATCCCTGAAAGACCATTTGTTAAGTCGCCGGCAAGATGGTTGGTTGTTAGTCGCAACAAGAGCGAGATAACACCTTTTTTTCTGAGGAGGGTGGGGGTGGGGGGAGTTATAGGTTTGTGGCAGAGTGGTACGACCCACAAAATTATAACAGAGATCATTGTCTTTTTTTTCTCACGTCATTAAGTATATGGCCCGGTTTGGATTGACCATTAAGCCAGGACGTTCCAAGAAATTAAAATTATCCTAAAAAATTAAACTACTTTGAAAGCTTTCCATCTTGGCCTGAAAGAACTAGAGCAAAGGCTAAAAGGTCTTACACTCACAAACAAAAGAACAACAACAACATCAACAACCACAAAAGCACATCAACACGCGGAAACACTTTGCGCCTGGAGATGACGTCACACATCACGGTGGTCAGGATTGAACTTCTTGTTCCAAATTATCTGTTTTCTGGCCAATCCTAGATAGACGGTCATGTTCCTGTTAAAAAGAAAACGCAAGGTATGCTCGTTTTATTTGACGACCAGTAAGTCCATATGGAGCTATACCATATACCTAGTAGATGGTCGTTCGATAGTCCATTAGTATATTGCGAGGTTTTTTTTTCTGTATGATTGAGTTCGAGGCGAAGATCATACAAATTTGTACAGACAACTAAGGAGCGACACTGAGCACAGCCCTGTAAAATGAAAAATGTCCCATTCGTTTAACGTGTCAGCTTTATCTGGTGAAGAGGACAAGCGGGAGCTTCGTCTCGGTCGCCTCGCAGCTCCTACAAGCTCTAAATTTCATTGGTGAGCCGCGAGGATAGAGTCGCAGCCCTTTTGTTTTAAGGGCTAGGGCCCATTATTTCTGTTGTTTGTTCTTTTGTTAAACCTCAAGGGTGGTCTCCAATCAGATGAGACCTTGTAAGAGCTGCGAGGTGACCCCTTTGTCTGAGTAGTTACGGCATGACCGGCGAAATGCAATTTCCAAGCAGTATAACTGAGTAATTAAACAACTTGTGTTTCATTGAAGATTGCAATCAGTATCATACCCGTTCTTCCTCTGACAGCATGTATTTGTCTCCATTCATCCTTGATCTGTGATGTAACAGCTTCTGGATGCTTTCTTCACGTTGATGATGAGCCTTGAATGTGAATACAACGATAATTTCAGTGACAAAGGCAAGAAAAGGAGCTGCGGGCCTAGATTTTAACTTACGTGACGTCACAACAGCCACGTTGGTGGCCCAAAACAATAGGGAGTTTTAGCAAAGCACGACGGCGACGGCGACGGCGACGGCGACGAGAGCGTCACCAAACAAAAGATTTAATGAGCAAAACAATTGCTGTGCACGTGCGTGTTGAATCTTTGTACATTCTTTGCCGTCCCCTGCGAAACAACAACGTGAAATGACCCGAAGTTCTACGTATTTTGGAAAACGCGAGCCGCAATGATTAATACTTCGTATTTTCTTTTGGAACTGAACGCTGTCGGTGCATTTTTAACCTTAGCAAGTTCTTAGACCGATGGGCGTACTGAACAGATTTACAAAGTTGCGACATCCAAAGGTAAAATATAAATTCAATTTTTACAAGGCGTCGTCCCCGCCGTCGCCGTCGGCATTTCTAAAACTCCCTAATAAAACGGCGGCCCTGTAGGTGTCCTAAACCAATCCTGTGGAATAAAGGGGGTAAGTTTCTAAAGAAACTGTTGTGCTGCGTCGGTGGGAGTATTACAAGATAATTTGGTTTTATCACAGGCTGTGTTGTTGGATTTGAACTCTTTTCTTATCTAAACAATTTCAATCTGTTCCAATTATGGGCCCTGTGCACGATCCGGTCACATGGTTCGAAATAAACTACGCTGAGTCGCAAATTTGAAAACAATGCAAAGTCGGGCTGGACTGGTGCGATTTCCTTTGTTTTGGAAGTCCCACTGTGTTATTTGCGTCCCAGCATAATTTATTCAGTACCATGTGACCAGATCGTGGAAAGGGCCTATATAGCATAGCTCTTGGCCACGCGAGTGGAAACGCGGTCTATTTGTCAATAAAAAAAATCCAGGCCACCCAGCCTTCCTTCACACGTGGCTTGTTTCTGTAGGTTGAGCTTATGTTTGAGGTCTAAACAAACACCGTCTACAGCTGATAGAGCGTTCTTTCTTGCTTGTTTAGCTATCTGTTTGTCTCCTTTATTTATCTACTGTTTGTTAATTTTCATGAACAAAAAGGAAACATTACTTATGCCACTTTCGCCATTTTCTTTTCCGGATCACACTTACCTTTGCCAGCTCAGCTTTCTCTCGTAAAAGCTTCTGTTCTAGATCAACCTTCTTTCGATTATACTGTTCTTGGGTTTCCTGTGAGCCACGAAAATTTAAATTAACATAGTAGGGTAAAGCAGCAGTACCAACAACTTGAAATAAGGAGCTAATACGAAAAACCTGTGCAAATCACAAATAACGAATTCACAACCTGGACACAAATATCTACTTTGCATGTCTGGCATGAAAAACAATCTATCTATTAAGCTTAGATTGGTATTCTCTACAGACTCACCAGAGCATTCGCTTTAACCGTAGTCACCCAGTTTCATTCGCTCTCTATGTACATGTAATTTCTCTTGATTTTGAACGATTTTCCAAGCTGAACTAGTGTTCTAAGAAACCTTTCCTTCACTTTGCTCGAGGAAAAAGTAGACCTGCTCGCCGCCTAGTTTAAAATTAAAAGACAGCGACTTGCACAAACCCTCATTCGTTTTTGGTTTTCTTTCGACAGTGATTCCAGGTCGTTGAAGATTCTCTGCACGTCTTGTTCCTGTTTTCGTCGCTGCATTTCGGCGGCTCGCACACGATTGTACAGCGCATGCTCAGTCTCCTCCATCTTGTTTACAACTTTCTAAAGCATCAATACACAGAAAATGATTGCAATTAACTTTAACTTGCAGATCAGCTAGCTATCGTCATGGAGTTTCAATTTTCAAAATGTGCTCGCTTCAACATTATTTCACTTTGTTTTTGATCGATATTGGAAAGGTATATACATTGTAGATAGTGCAGCTGCATTTTTGGCTTTATCAATTTGTTGTTGTTGTTGTTTTATTGAGAGTCCAGTGGTTTACATATAAGAGTAGGTAAACTACTGTCAGTTTGGGTCAGCCAAAGTTGGAATTATACTGTTAGTTCGTCTCAAGAAAGGTTTGGAGTC
>JAHPZR010027912.1:22500-25633 GCA_019787425.1 Platygyra sinensis
CTTTGCTAATTAAAATAATTTATTGACATAACCTTCTACTTTCATTGATGTAACTGATTACAATAAGGTTAGAAATCATCGTCATCGTCATCGTCATCATCAGCATCATCATGGCTAGCTCGGAGGTGATTAGCCCAGTACTATTCACCTTTGAGCAGCCAAAGAAAAACAAAATGGCTTTTGCCAGTATTTATTGTCACAAATAAACTTAAGTGACTCTTTGGTCATTATTCATTGACCTGCATAAGCAATCATAAGTTTGATTTAAAAGAAAGTTTCATTAACAACATACAGCACAATAGACTTACATGTTTAATACGTCTTTCCTGTCTTTGTCTTTAAACTTCACAAGGCCAGACATGTTTCTTTCTATCCTTGCTTTGTTAACCTGATGATGTGTTAAATTATATATGAATGTCAATGGTTAACAAATACCACTTATTAAGTTTTTTTGTTTTGATTGGTTAATTTGTTTCTAAAGAAAACAACAGATAATAATAAGCATATTAAGCATAATTACAATAACATTCAACAACAGCAATGACAATGAGAGTGACATTAATTATAATTACAATTATCATTATGATAAAGTTTTGCAAAATTTTGCCTCTTATTACATGTACATGGAACTTGCACTGTAGTTCATCTAGGCAGACTGCATTTACATTTGACCTGTGCAACATTAAAGTTGTACTGTCATGTCTGCTGTTGGAGAATGCAATTACAATTTCAGCCATTTAAGCAATTTATGAGAATGCTTTAAAAACTGTTCTTATTATGCTTACCCAGTAGTATAATTTATATCATATCACATAGATCTGTACAAGATGACAATGATAAGAAAAACAAACCTTGTCTTCTTGGATATAGTGCTGCTGTTTGACCTTCTCAATGCCTTGGTTGTTCTCACTGAGTTTACTTTCTTCACCCCTCATCTTTTTATAAATACCTTGTGGAACAAATAGTCCTACATCAATGATGGCTTATTTTTGTTAGATATATTCTTATTGTTAATGTTATTACACACCATCAGTTAATAACGGAATGCACTGTTTGTAACATGAACATATATCAAAACACACAGTATTTTTTTCAATAATACCACATATTTCTCAAACAATGAGTTATAAGATCTTGTGGCAGAAAATTTTTGAGGAGTTTTAAGGTGTTTTAGATGCGGTAATGATTCCCTTTGCTTCAACTTGCTCATTAAGTCTAATAAAAAAATGAGTTCAAGAAAGAATAAAGCTACATGTACATGTATACGTGAACTCGGATGACATGCAACACTTTGGGGGAGGAGTGGAGGTAAGAGAGTGAAAATTACTAAGTTGGGGAGGGTGGTACATTTTTAGAGACTTTCCTGGTGCCACACAATGAATATTTATTTATTATAGCTTTTTCCTTACTGTTTTCATATTCTGCCATGGTCCTTCTTAACTGATGCTGTTTCTTTATGATGTCTCCTTCATATCGCTTCAGTTCCCTCTCCTCTTGTTTATGCTGCAGCATATGATCCTAAGATGAGTAAATAAAGGTATCAAGGAGATGCTGAAAGACAGCCTATTGCAAATGGGTATCTAGTTCCTTTCAATATACTTACTATGTGCAATTTTCTTAACTTTGGGCCATCATTATGTATCATTTTGCTTTAATTTTAAGAAATGCATACTTTACAAGGACATACATGACTGTATAATACATTTGCAGTCAGAGCCAAATCTTTTACTGAGCCCATTGTGAGTGATGCAAAGGAAACCTCAAGGACAGATAATGGCCACAGTTGAAAACTAGGATTTTGTGGAGCCACTTACCCTCAAGGTTTACTATCCTGTCATGCACAATGGGTTATTCCAGAAAAAATCCGCACCCCCCCCCCCCCGATGGAGGGGTCGCTTTTTAACCCCCCCCCCCCCTCTCACCTGGATTTCCTGAAGCACAAGACCCCCCTCCTGTCTGGATTTCCAAGACAAAACACCTCCCCCCCCCCTCCTACCTGGATTTCCGGGACAAAATAGGAGGCTTAAATTTAATTTACTTTTAATAGAAAATACGTACAATCACGTCTAGAAAATGTTCTTTTTTAATTTCTAAAGCTTCGGCTAAAGGATATCAAAAATTCTATTGCGTGGAACTAAGAAAAGAAAGGAGCAAAAAATGCGAAAAAGCAAACGAGTGTTTACTTTCTTAGCTCCTAAAAATCAATTGCCCTTTTTCTTTTTTTGCGCTAAATATGGTCCTAAAGTTAATACAATTACTATAGAATATGATAAAAAAGTTCAACAGTCGTTCCTTTTCGAGACATAAGGTTAGTCTCTTCCTAAAGATCGAGAACTTCTAAATGAAAAACTTTTGAAGAACGAAAGTTTATACACGTTTATCGTTCAAATTCTTTTACATTTTAAAGACTGGACAACTTGATTCACATATCCTACCTTCAAGAGCCTGTAGTCTTAATCTACAGAGGAAAGATCAAACTAGTGTTGTGAATAGCTTTCTCAGTCCGCCATACAGCTGTAGTTTCAAAATGTCTTTGGGCTTTCGTTAGTAAATCGGAAAGACAAATGTGTGCTGAAGAGAACGTACCCAAGACAAAAGCAATTGAAACAGCTCCCATTCACGAAATGAAATTTTAACGTGTATTCAACGAATTATTTTAAAACCCGGCTAAACATGGCTTTCAGATTCGTCCAGTGCATGGGTTGTGGATGAACAATTCTTCACCAGGCTCTTGCAGATGTTGACACCTGTTTGTTTTGTTCAAAGATATATTTGGGAACATAGTGGTAAAAACTAAGGGACTGTTTTTTTTTTATTGTTACACAATCGCCCTGTTTGTTGCACCATATATTTGCAAATAAACTCATCTTTGGCGTTAAATGTTCACTTTTTTCTGGTAAAAGTAAAAACTTAAATAAACAGTGACCGTAAGTATTATAAGCAACTGTTAAAGCAGAAGCCATTTTGGCTGCAGAGGTGAAGGGGACAAAGCAAACTTGAGAGTATTTATTTAGGGCAAAAAAGAAATAAATACTGTTTACGTTTCTCAAACCTTGTTACAAGACGCTAGAATATGACGTTCCTCCTTTTACAACTAAGAGGGGAACCTGGCTGAAGTTTGAAAAAGGGATGT
>JAHPZR010027913.1:0-12808 GCA_019787425.1 Platygyra sinensis
ACAGGGTAGGAAAATCCTTGATATCTGTCTTAAACAGGGTCAGGGTATGAGGGGCCGGGCCGCACCTACCCACCCAGGGTAAAATCGAGCACCCCCCTCCCCCCGGGAAGGTAGTGACAGTTAGATTTCCCCAGAAATGCCAAGAAGAAATAGAATCCAATTTGAACACCGCGAAAGGTTAGTCAGGGCCTTTGGAGATGTCAACGAAGACTATCTAATAGTAGCAGATACACTTGGAATCAACAGATCCACAGCCAGAAGTATTGTGTCAAGATATGTAAGAGAAGGCAGAATCGCAGAACGACCACGTGGAGGCCCAAACCATGTTAGGGTAGATAGTGAGATGAGAGATGTTGTTTCGTATAAAACTGGCCAGGCCTGTTCCTGCGGAAGGAAACCGTCCTGATGTCATTCAGAAACGACTGGACTATGCCAACTGGTTCATGGGCCATGCTGTAGTGAACCACTGTTTTCATAGACGAGTGTGGATACTATATGTGGACCTCAAGAAGTCACGGAAGTACAAGGAGAGGGGTACGGGCTTACAGACTGGTCTATGGTCAGCGAGGAAGAAATGTAACTCTCACAAGGGCCATTTCACCCACCAATGTTCTGGTTTTCCACTCTGCAGTTATTGGTGGAATGAATGCCCAAAGATTTGATGACTCCTTGGCACAAACAAGACTAAACCTTGATCCAGACGAACATGTTATCTTCATTTATGACGGAGCGCCAGCACACAATAATCCTGCTTTTCCCGGTCCCAACACGGAACTGAAAAAGTTACCTCCCTACAGTCCATTCTTGAACATTGTAGAACAAGCAATAAGTTCCTTGAAAGCGGCCATCAAAGCAGACATCAGCCGTCCTGAGGTACAGGAAGAGATGAATAATAATTGTAAATAATATCGTATCTTAATTTAATTTTAATTTAAGTTAATTTCATTTTTTAGTATTACACTCGACTCATTAGCTACTTAAGCTAGGAGCCTAATAAGCTCCAGGCCCTCGAGTATAAATAAAGTTTTCAGTTTCAGTTTCAGTTTCAGAGAAGAAGCAAGACGCCAGGGAATTGCTCTGGGAAATTATCGCACTCGGCTGTTGCAGCAAGCCCTTCAACGAAATATTGGTACCATCACGGCAGCTAAGTGTGGACAATGGTATCGTTTTATGCAAACGTATATCCCCATATTGCAAGTGAACCCTGGTGGACGTGATGACATTATCGAAAGCCTTTTTCGTCTAGGGCTTTACTATACTGAGATTCTCTTGCATCTCGTGTCAATTTCATGGAATCACCTTAAGCTTTAGGCAGCTCAAAAGAATCATGAAAACCAAACTACTCGAAAGAAACCCTAGCGATTTAAGAGAGGTGTTCCTGAGCTAGCGAGCAAAGATCTCGACAGAAACTCTTCAAAAAAGTCATTAAAAAGTCGCCAGAAAAGTCGACAAAAAAAGTCGACAAAAAAGTAGCCAAAAACGTCGACAAAAAAGTCGCCAAAAAGTCCACAAAAAAGGTGCCAAGAAAGTCGCCAAAAAAAAAAAAACTCGGCAAGAAACTCGACATAAAACTCGACCCGATGGGGAGGGTTACTTACCAAAGTTTTTTTACGGGGAGGCTCTGCCCCGAGGTCCAACCCCTTACCCCCTTTTATTTAAAAAAGGTACCCCTTTCACATACCACTTCAGGAAGTTTTGTTCTCATTTCCATGTAGTTGGCTTAATAAATAAACTGGGGCATCCCTTGGAAATACCGTAATTAAAGGCCTTTTCAAATACCTAAATGACCGATTTCCCCTACCCTTTTATATACCTCAACTTGTGAAATCCCTACCCTTCTATATACCTGAAGCCTGAAAAAGGTACCCCTTTCGGGCGGAGCCTCCCCGTATAGGCCATTATAGGGAGTACCCCCCCCCCCCCCTCCCTCCCGGGAACTCGACACAAATGTCGACATGACGGCAGAAAAAAAGGAAACCATGGCACTTACTGGGCTCCGTAAATTTGATATTCGCTCTTTCAAAATGAATGTTATTATGACTGTAATGTTTGTCTCACCACAATAAAGATTGTTACCGTGGACATGATTGTATAATAATGCAGTTGATTGTGCGTTCTCATGCAAATTGTACATGTGTTATTGAAAGTCTTTTGTTGAAAAAAGATTGTCCAAAAGTGTAAGTGGTTGTCGTTCGTCCGTAACAACGAATTTTATTTCGACCAAAATGAAAATGCATTTACAGCCATGAATGTCAAAGGATGGTATCGTTTATCTTTTGATGATTTTGATTGTTAACACATATGCAAATGTTATTATTGAACGTTCCTTACGCGCAAATGAAGGCCACATTGGTGTTAATGAGAGTATATAGACCGTAACGAAACAAATTTGGACAAAATTAAATTAATGTTTATTTTTGCAAATGAAGAGCAAAAGGTGTATTAAGTACACACAACCTACAATTTCTCGATTGGCTGCGACGAAGGGCTAACGCTAGAAACGTCAGCTTTCGATTCTCTTTAGGGTGGCTAATTCACATTCTCAAATCAACCCAGTTGATAAAACCACACTATTTTAATGATAGTACGAATGTGGCACATGGGGCAGTGTTGTGTTAAAGTTAATTTGCCTTTCCCGGCCCTCCCGGGGTACTATAGACTACCTCTATTGTCTATAGCAATACAATGCGATAACGATCAAAATTAGCATACACTACAGAAAAAAAATGTCATGTGGGTATAGTATCACGTTTTCAATTCCACACTAAAAGAAAGAAATACATGCTCCTCGGGAGATCTTGTTAAAGGTAACGTTAAACTACACTGAGTTTATAGAGGGTTCAAAAAGTAACTATTGGTTTTAAAAGCAGTACTCGAGAGCGAACCGCTTTGGGATATGATTTCTGCACAACCTCATTGCATTTGTGTGATATGGAAGCGTTTCGCGTCCTCTTTTTTCATTAGCTGTCAGTCGCTTGGTTAAATTTAGCTGGTTGAAGCAATTTTTCGATTTTACACTCGGTAACCGGGAACGGATTTTGCTTGGATTTACTCAGTATAAGTTGCTAGGGTGAAATTTTGACAGATTTTCCACGAAATACTTTAAGGAAGGTCCTAAGTGTTCTCCGTTTGTTTGTAAAATCTAAGGGATACCGATTTTTATTCTTGGTTTTCTATTTAAGCAGAATTAAAAAGGACACTGATCCCGATCTCACGTGTTATGATCCCAGATCCCGGGGCTGTAATACTTCGTTACGACCCTGATGTTGCCGATACATCGAAGCAGGGTCTTGTTATTCAGAGCGCGGCAATTTGTAGCGGAGGTTTTCTCTTGTCAGTCCTCCAGTTCGATGTCCTCCATATACATGATTCTGGAATTAATTTTGCTGCATCATCACCATTACACAAAATCACGTTTACGAGGCATCTAACAACAGAAATTTAGCTCAATTTTAAGACCTTTTAAAGCTGTATAAATAATCCCCGGTTAGTCCTCGTCGTTTTTCGAAGAGCCTTCGGACAATCCAGCCCAAAAACCAATTACGCTCTTACACAATTGCTGAATAACGTCTCACTACCGGAGAAAAATCATCGTCAAAGCTCTGATATTCGCACTTTCTAGCTCGTTCGGTAACGCGTTCTGCTCTGAGACGACAGGAGGTCGACTTGTGGTGAGTAAAGTAACGCGCATCCTTCTGTAAATAATTTTAATTATGTATAAAAAGTGCAGTCCGCGAACTGGGTCTAATTAAGGGAAGCGAAATCCGATAGTAAATGACTGAAGATAACTCTGGGAAGATAATATTAATTCGAGTTTAATACTTCAACATATTCGAGTTGAATTTGTTATGCAACAGCAGTGCTTTTGTAATTCCTCGCAGGAGATCTCATCCACATGGAGACGATACAGCAGCCTGACAGCTAATTGAAGGAGTGATATTTGCAAATTTATGTTGTATGCCTAAAGAAAGACTTAGCTTTAAAAATATTATTGATAAATGCGGTCACTAATTAGAATCCTTATTTCTACATGTAGGATTCCCCGAGCGTTCGAACGAACCCAAGATCCAAGAGAGAGATACAAAGCCGCCGCCAGCCGCAAACATTATGAGCCTGTCTCGATACGTTTTGTTTTGAAAAGTAAAGTATTCTTCCTCGTTGTAGTTTGTCCGAGCTGTTGCAAAGCAGTCTGAGCCAGTTTATCGTGTCAAAGACTGGCGACCAGAAAATCAAGCCGAGAATGTTTTGCTTATATTTGTCACTCAGAAGAAGAGGGAAGCTAAAACGCAAGCTATTGACAGCCATGTTAATTATGTTGCTCGTATTTCTTGTTGGTCTCCATCTGGTTATTCTTCCATCTGCGAGTGGTGGATATAACGACGAGTGTTATTTAACTGATCAAAAACGTCAAAATTTGAGGATTATGGTGCAGAATATTTCGAGGCTGTTTGACAGGTTTGGTGTTCAGTATTGGCTCGACTATGGTGAGTTCTCTTATTCTTCTAATATTACTAATAGTATATATTACGTGTATGCGAGGATTCTCACGTACACGTATATTTAACAACTCGAATGTGGTGGTGGTCTCTACTCTTTTTTACGATTGCAGTACAAATTGTCGCGCGCTCATTGGCTAATTTTTATCGTCAATAAGCGGACATGCACACGCTTTTATAATTTATGTGATGCGGCAACGAACGAGAGCAGACATTTTGACAGTTTGTTATCGTAAAAAGCGAATAGACGTCAGTTTTCCATGCGTCTGTCCTGTTAAAGACATTGAATTTCTTCATAACATTGTCAAAGTAGTCTGCAGCAGCTACTTTGGCAATGCTATGACGAAATTCATGACCAAAAGCAGGACAGACGCAGGAAAAACTGACGTCAATTTGTTAACTCGACAACGATACGCGTTATCACAGTGGCCCGGGGGGGAGTTGGGGGGGGGGGGGGTTCTCCCGCGAATTTTGGATAGGGGTGTGCCGCGAAGGTTCTAAAACCCTAGCCCTATTTAAGGACTAAGACGGCGAAAATTGATACCCTTTTTAAGGTTAAGGACCGAGAACCTCAAAAACCATACCCTAAATACTTTTTGTTCTTGGACCATCGTAATTTGATCAAAAATAAGACACAAACAGCAGTGATAAAACATATGAACTTGTTCATTTTGACTTGACGTTTAGTATGTAACTACTACATACATTTCAAAAGTAACCGTTGAAATTTAAAACAGCTATTTATATATAACAAAGCGGGGTGACCGTATTAATCGTTCACAACAATCCAGAGTTCTTTACAGAGCAAATTGCTGGGATTGTAATGGTTTTTACATCGGCAAAACTAAACGACGGCTTCACGATAGAAAAACCGAACATTTTAAGGCCCTCGCTAAAAATGACAATGCTTCAGCCATTGCTGACTACGTCAAGGCCACTGGACATAACATCAAGTGGGATCATTTTGATATTTTAGCGAAGAACTTCAACCAGCTTTCAACGTCAACGTCGGAAGTGAAAAGCTGATGTTTTATTGATCTGTTATTTTATATATATATATATATTTTATATTTTACTGTTAAGTATTTGCTTAATCTAGGTTCCAGTCCCCTCACCCGCTTTGTTATATATAAATAGCTGTTTTAAATTTCAACGGTTACTTTTGAAAATGTATGTAGAGTACATACGAAACGTCAAGTCAAAATGAACAAGTTCAATATGTTTATCACTGCTGTTTGTGTCTTTTTTTTTAACCATACCCTATTCCGCGGCACGTACCTATATAACCCATATATGGGAGTACACCCTCCCCCCCGGCACAGTGGTCAGTATATTGTGGACTCAAAACAAATTTTGAGCACTGTAATGACGCGTATCGTTGTCGATAAGAGTGTAGACCACCACCACATTCATTTTCTTTTATTTACCACAACTTCAAAGATAAAACGAAAAAAAAACTTTGTCAAGATTTGTTGACAATTGAAAACACCGACTCGGACTTCATAGTTCACGCACTGCAAAATGCAAATGAGCTACTTGTACCCCTCAGACTTTCCTTTTAAAAATTTTTTATTTGCAAATTTGCTCAACACGCAGCAACAATACGAAAAAAATGTTTGGGAAAAGAGTCATGACGTGTACTCGTTGTCGATAAGAGTACAGACCACGATAAACCACATTTCGATTTGTTTTTTGCCACAATACAGTGGCACCCCGCTATAACGAAACCCGCTATAACGAAGACCCCGTTATAACGAACAACATTTGAAAGCGCGGCATAATTACAGTAAAATATATGGAAACAAACCCCGCCATAAGGAAATCCCCGGTATAACAAATTGATTTTGACGGCCCTATAACGCACAATTTACCCCGCTATAACGCCTGATATTTTGTCCTGTCGCTCGCAGTCACTGAGTAAAAACGACATGATCATACAAATTGTTGATAAGCCAAACACGACTCCTATTGGTCGAGATACAGAAACTTTGACCTTCAAAGCTTTGCTTTATTTAAATGTAGTTTTCACGTGCAAGTCTATAGACTGTTTTGCGTGGTGTTTATTCCATTGCTCAGCTTTGTTCAGCTTGATAACGAAGACCCCGCAAAAAACGAATTTTTTTTCGGTACCGTGACACTTCGTTATAGAGGGGTGCCACTGTATCAACAACAAAGAAAATGTTGTTGTTGTTTTTTTTCTTTTTCAGAGCGCGAGCTGAAAAAAGGCATTGCGCGAGAAATTAACGCTAGCAGCGTGGTATGAACTCTTATCGACAACGGCAAATTAACCAATCAGATTGCGAGATTAGGGGTAATTGTGGTAAAAATTTATTCTTACTCATTTTCAAGGCATATTAATTTTGCAGGGCTTCTCTTTGTTCATAAAACACGTTAAAAGAAACTAAATTTCGCCAAATACACTGATGCGTTAGGCACGTAGGCCGGATGAACGCGTAGGTTTGGTGGCTGAGCTCGATGGTTCGTTTGGCAGGCCGAGTGAACAGTGAAGTCATTGGTTCGATTCGTAACACGGAACGGATGATGTTCTGTATCGGTAAGGGCCAATCTTCAATTCCTTCGGTTTCTGTAGGCAAGATTCACTGACTTTCAGGTTTAATTCGACTAACACTCCAATGAGACACTCCTGTTTGTTTGCATATATAATTCCAACAATCCATGGTCCACGTCTTCATCCGTCTTATTTTCTTATTCGTCGTTACTTCGAGTAAATCGCATACACACGGCTACAACGCCGACGCTCGCCATTGCACACACACTCGAACAGGCCACGCGACGTAAACGCGGGAACTAAATGGCGGTAAAAACACATGAACATTTCAGGGAACCCAGCAACAGTTCAATTAAATACATAATGTTGAAATGCCTTCTAAAATGTTTTAATTACCTTTTGTTTATTTCCTCTCCTTTAATACCAGAATCGCAGAATTGCATTAATTCGCATTAATTAACGATGTTGAATATTCAAATATCACTTTATTGTTGTAATCTCAAGGGATACGCTTCACGTGGTTTTATTGTAAAGTTTTGCCTGACAAAATAGACGTTCTGTGGAAAGTCTAAACATACAGTAATTAACGGATTTCTTTAGACTGTATTGTTAAAAAAACAAACGAACAAACAAAAAATCAAAGGGCTCTTGTGAGCCACCTCATTCATGCTCTTAGCAAAAATGGTTAGCAAAAATGCATGATGGTAAGTCCTGTTCAGATTGGCCACATATCATTAACTCAAAGAACTCTAAATATTAACAAAAGTTTTATCTGATAATAATTCCAAGATGTTGGTGAAAAAGTTTCACAACAAAGATATTAGGTAGTCTGACAGTTCATTGACACTAAATTAATCACCTTATTTAAGTGTCAGTCTTGATTTCTGGTGGTGGAAATTTTTCAAAACAGCATTTTAGTGTGTATTTGTCCAGGCTGTAGTGGTATTGTATGTACCAACATGTTTTATATTTCAATGAATAAGAGACAGTCATAATGACTATGTCAATATCTAAGATGAGTTGGTTGAAGCTATGATGGTGAGCTACAAATTGTACATCAGTTATCTGCTGGCTAAATGAAGCTGAAAGTGTGCTAGCTTGGTTTTCGAAGGAAAGCGTTTAAGTCTGATGGAGTCAGTTTGCCAAGACAATCCACCCTGCACTCAAAGTATTTATCATTTAAAGTTCTTGAGACGTCATTGTCATTATTCATTTGACTGTATTTTTTGTAATAATTACTTATTACTTTTTTATTATTAAATAACTATTATGGGTAACCAGGAATAATCCAGTAGATGTAACACTGCTGCCCCTGAAATTAAATAGTACAAAAGATGAAGATATAAATAAAAATAATTTGGAGGATACCAGAAATAGGCACATCCCTTTCTAGTTGACCTGGGCCTGGCAGGACAAGAGTCTTGACTGAAAGCAAACTCACTGCGGATAACTCTGATCAACTCTGTTTCAACAATCTAAGGTATTGAATTGATTAAATAATTTACCTGCATTTTGATCCCATTTGGGTGACTACAATGGTCACCAAATGTTACGCAGCTTTTAAGATTGTCAGTTTTTGGTATCATGGTTAGATTCATTAAACTTGATGTCCTGTTTTGCCTGATCGATCAGGGTCTACGCGTGTAACACACAAGCGACGATAATCAGCAACGAAGTACAGATTCCATTCCACTTTATGCGGTGATTTCAGGATATCATCTGTTACTGATATTTTTCGACTTTGGGCTATTGTTGTAAACCAATAGAAGGCATTTGGCATTTCAATGGAACTAGCAATTTCATAACATTGTAAATATACGGAATGAAGCTTTATAGCAATTGTCACGCACGCAGCGATCGTAAACCTGGCGAATATTTCTGGACTCTTAGTCTGAAACAGACTTTAGTTTAGTACTGGGTCATTTCGATTTGACGTGTGGGCTGTATGTTTAAAGAAAGCAATATTTACTTACCAGAAATCGCAAAAGCTGGAAGTCAAAGTCCACAATGGCTGCCTTGAGCTGAGGAGTTTGCACTCATTGAGCCCGTATTAAATGACCATGGAGGCCGACGAATCCGACGAATATCTCAAAACAGCAATATTTACAGTTTGGGCTCCACAAATTCTAAAAATTTTCAACATTTCTAACCAAATTCACTTTATGTATCAACTAATACAGTATACATCCCATCTGGCGTGGACAACATTCGTAAAAATATCCTTCTCGGGCATGTAACACGAGATTGAGGGAAGGGTCGGTAGCGGGCTCATTTTTGGAGAAAAAAAACATTTCGGCTATTTTTGGACTAATTTTATTTTACTGAAGGCCTACATTTAAGAATAAAAATTCTCTCGAGGTGTTTTATTTGCAATCATCCAGAAAGTGATGTTTGCTATTCGTGGCGGGTTGACAACTTGGTCAGCGGTTGCTCAAATCCAACCAATTTGTTACATCACTTCCGCTATTTTTGCTAACGACGTCACATCCGTCGACGCAGGTTTCTGCTAACGCCGTTTTGCCCCTCTCCACAAAAACTCATCCATTGCTTCGCATTGAATGAGTTAAAAACGTGGCAACAAAAATTTTGAGTTATATTTAACAAATAGATTCCATAGCCCTTTTCGCAGATCCGGCGGCCATTTTGAATTCTATTGTTTTGAATATCTATTATTTTAATTATCTATTCAATATCTGCGAAATGAGCTATGCTGCCGTGCGTCTGTTCGGTAATAGATCACAGAAGACGTCAAAATGTGGTAAGAACATCATTGACACGCTCGGCTACGCCTCGTGTGCCACTTTTTTTGTTCTTACTGCATTTTGACGTCATCTGTGATCTATTACTGAACAGACGCACGGCAACATAGAATCTATTTGTTTTATATAATAACGAAAAGCCTTTTTATTTCAGTCAAAATATTTCAACATAACGCGAAAGCCGGCCTTTGCCCCGCCTTTGGCCCCATGGCCAACACGAAAAAAAGCCATCTGACGTAATCTATTATCTATACAAAATGAAGCAATTTCATTGGTTACTGTGCGTAGCAAAGAATTGTGATTGGTCGAGGAAAATCACGCCACATGTCAAACCTGACTCGAGCGTCGCTTCTCGTGGAATGAAAACTTACAGCGAAAGCAGAATTGAACTTGCGAAATTTATAATCTTGAAGAAAATGCCGGAAAATCAAGTCAGTTTTTGTCATCAGAGCAGCCCTGTGAGCCGAAAAGCTTAGATGTTGCCATGAAAATTGCAGGAGTTGGAAAAATACCGTCGGAAAACTTGTGGTTGTGGTCAACCTAGAGGCTATTTGATTCGAGTTTTGAATGAAAGGAGCGTAAATGACGGTGTAGATTTTTCAGTTGTCTTCTGTGGTTGGTGATTCTCAAATCAGTTTGACATAGTGTCGGAGACACATTTTAGCTGCGATACTGTCAGCCGTGAGCTGTGGTTAGCTATACTTAACTCGCTACTGTGCCCTGAAACAGACAGGAACATTCGCATCGGAAAGCAAGGTTATCAGAGGTGTTTTAATATTTTACCGATTTCAAGAAGAGATTTTTTGATGTTTCGTTCCTCACATCAATCAGTGTGTCAACAGTTGTTTTGACACTGGGAAAAGTTGAACTTTTTATATAAATTATTCCCAGCGTGAGAAACATTTGCAATGGTTCTCGTCTTACCAAGACCAATTTTGTGCTTGGTTTAGTCTCGCTCGACTGCCGACTGAGACTGCTCGAAAGTCTTTCCTGGTTCATTTTCTAAAAGAAACGGCTTTATCTTTCTTCTTCCGGCTTCTCGAACGTGTCCAGTGCCTCGGCAAGACTTTTTTGTATCTTATCTTTTGCCCATGCAGTCACGCAAAATATTATCCTAATTCTCAAGACTTTCCGCCAGTTCAAAACAGCAGAGGGAAAAACTTTGTAATGATGACGTCAATCGTGCATCTGTCCTCTAACAGATCATACGTAAGAACCAATCAAAATGCAAGAATAATTTGGGTTCTTATATAACTGTTTATATTAATTGGTTTCAGGAACCCTTCTTGGTGCTCATCGCACGGGAGACATTCTGCCACACGACCACGACGCAGATATATCATTTATTTTAAGAACACAAAGCTTAAATGCCTATTCGGAATTGACGAGATCAGGAATAAAAGCAAATGGCCTCATGGCAATCTTTGGGAATGTGACCGCCGATTTCGTGAGGTGGGTACCAGCAAATAGGACAACTAGCGGCAAAACAGAAGTAATGCTTCACAAATTCTATCCAGCCTCATCACGGGACAACTTTATTCTTAAGTACCATCATACCTTAGAGACATTTCCTCAGTCCTGGGTCGTGCCACCAGCGAGGATCAATTTCCATGGAGTCGATGTCGCAATTCCCAACTCCCCGGAACGCTTATTGGCTTTCAGATACCCTTACAGTTACGGACTGTTTGGATTTCAAGTTCCATACAAATGGAAATGCTGGGTGCCATGTCTTTTAAGAGCAAGCAATGGATGCTAAAATTATAACGCAGCGGAAAGATAAGATGCTACTGAGTACAGTAATAGTTTCTTTTGGTACTATTTATTACGCTGGGTAATACAGCTCTAACTTCAAGTTTTAAATGACTCTGGATGAGATCCTAGTGTGTGACCATTCAGATGAAAGCGACTGAGCAGTACTATCATGTGGTGCTGTTAATCAGGCTGCACAAAGTGTATCTAACGTTAATTTTTTCGGATGAAACCCAAGTGTGTCACTCGATTCAAATGAAAGTTATTGAGCATACTTTCAAGTGGTTGTGGTTATTGTGCTTTTACGTCAACTATTCAAATGAAAGCGAGTGAATAGTACTTTTTACGTGGTGTTGTGCCGCTGTTCAACGGGTTGTCAGTCTGTGTTTGAATCTCTTGTTGTCCTAGTTGGTGACCGTTTAAGTAAAAACGACTAAGAATCAGTTTCATATGCTAATGTACTTTGCACAAGGCGGTTGAAACTGAAGCCCTCATGTAAATTCAATTAAAAATACAAGATGCGGTTAATTTTAAAACCGGTCGATGTTTTGAAGATGTTAGAATTATATTGTTGTTTATTTTAAGAGGACCTAAATATTTTCAGAGCTTTTACAAACATATTGAGACGTTACAGTAAAAACCCGCGAGCAAGAACCTACATTTTTCCAAGTTTGACAAAACAGGTTCTTATATTTGGGGGTAGTTATTGGCAATTTAGGCTAAAGTACGTTCTAATTAGTTTTCAGTAGAAACCATTCCTGTACAAGCAGAAAAAAAAGGTTTTGTCCTTTGTGATACAGCATTTATTTATAACTGTCTTGTCATGAGCCTTGTGAAGTATTCTCTGTTTCTCAAAGTCACTGACCAAAGTTATACTTCTTAGTTAAAAATGCTTATGAAAATATCCCATAACTCTCACATATAAGAACCTAACAAATTTTGCTTGGTTAAAGGGGCTCGGTCACGTTTGAAAAGCTTAGCTAAACTTTTCAAATTCGTTGTTTGCAATCCGTGTGAATCTTCTCCATCCTTAACCATCCTTGTTCCTTTATGGTTTATTATTATCTCTTTGAAGTTTTTCTATCTTTATAAAGTGTTATTTTTAGGTTTCCTTCAATTTAACGGTTATTTTTTTCTGTGTTCAAAATAACTCAAGATGCCGTGACTGAGCCCCTTTAAACAGGTTCTTATATTTGGGTTATAAAAATGGGAAATTTCTGCCAGCAGGTTCTTAAACCGCTAGGTTCTTACGCTCGGGTTTTTACTGTGTTTTTATTTTTGGTAGTTAAAAATCC
>JAHPZR010027914.1:0-10000 GCA_019787425.1 Platygyra sinensis
TCTCGGTCCTTAACCTTAAAAAGGGTATCAATTTTCGCCGTCTTAGTCCTTAAATAGGGCTAGGGTTTTAGAACCTTCGCGGCACACCCCTATCCAAAATTCGCGGGAGAACCCCCCCCCCCCCAACTCCCCCCCGGGCCACTGTGATAACGCGTATCGTTGTCGAGTTAACAAATTGACGTCAGTTTTTCCTGCGTCTGTCCTGCTTTTGGTCATGAATTTCGTCATAGCATTGCCAAAGTAGCTGCTGCAGACTACTTTGACAATGTTATGAAGAAATTCAATGTCTTTAACAGGACAGACGCATGGAAAACTGACGTCTATTCGCTTTTTACGATAACAAACTGTCAAAATGTCTGCTCTCGTTCGTTGCCGCATCACATAAATTATAAAAGCGTGTGCATGTCCGCTTATTGACGATAAAAATTAGCCAATGAGCGCGCGACAATTTGTACTGCAATCGTAAAAAAGAGTAGAGACCACCACCACATTCGAGTTGTTAAATATACGTGTACGTGAGAATCCTCGCATACACGTAATATATACTATTAGTAATATTAGAAGAATAAGAGAACTCACCATAGTCGAGCCAATACTGAACACCAAACCTGTCAAACAGCCTCGAAATATTCTGCACCATAATCCTCAAATTTTGACGTTTTTGATCAGTTAAATAACACTCGTCGTTATATCCACCACTCGCAGATGGAAGAATAACCAGATGGAGACCAACAAGAAATACGAGCAACATAATTAACATGGCTGTCAATAGCTTGCGTTTTAGCTTCCCTCTTCTTCTGAGTGACAAATATAAGCAAAACATTCTCGGCTTGATTTTCTGGTCGCCAGTCTTTGACACGATAAACTGGCTCAGACTGCTTTGCAACAGCTCGGACAAACTACAACGAGGAAGAATACTTTACTTTTCAAAACAAAACGTATCGAGACAGGCTCATAATGTTTGCGGCTGGCGGCGGCTTTGTATCTCTCTCTTGGATCTTGGGTTCGTTCGAACGCTCGGGGAATCCTACATGTAGAAATAAGGATTCTAATTAGTGACCGCATTTATCAATAATATTTTTAAAGCTAAGTCTTTCTTTAGGCATACAACATAAATTTGCAAATATCACTCCTTCAATTAGCTGTCAGGCTGCTGTATCGTCTCCATGTGGATGAGATCTCCTGCGAGGAATTACAAAAGCACTGCTGTTGCATAACAAATTCAACTCGAATATGTTGAAGTATTAAACTCGAATTAATATTATCTTCCCAGAGTTATCTTCAGTCATTTACTATCGGATTTCGCTTCCCTTAATTAGACCCAGTTCGCGGACTGCACTTTTTATACATAATTAAAATTATTTACAGAAGGATGCGCGTTACTTTACTCACCACAAGTCGACCTCCTGTCGTCTCAGAGCAGAACGCGTTACCGAACGAGCTAGAAAGTGCGAATATCAGAGCTTTGACGATGATTTTTCTCCGGTAGTGAGACGTTATTCAGCAATTGTGTAAGAGCGTAATTGGTTTTTGGGCTGGATTGTCCGAAGGCTCTTCGAAAAACGACGAGGACTAACCGGGGATTATTTATACAGCTTTAAAAGGTCTTAAAATTGAGCTAAATTTCTGTTGTTAGATGCCTCGTAAACGTGATTTTGTGTAATGGTGATGATGCAGCAAAATTAATTCCAGAATCATGTATATGGAGGACATCGAACTGGAGGACTGACAAGAGAAAACCTCCGCTACAAATTGCCGCGCTCTGAATAACAAGACCCTGCTTCGATGTATCGGCAACATCAGGGTCGTAACGAAGTATTACAGCCCCGGGATCTGGGATCATAACACGTGAGATCGGGATCAGTGTCCTTTTTAATTCTGCTTAAATAGAAAACCAAGAATAAAAATCGGTATCCCTTAGATTTTACAAACAAACGGAGAACACTTAGGACCTTCCTTAAAGTATTTCGTGGAAAATCTGTCAAAATTTCACCCTAGCAACTTATACTGAGTAAATCCAAGCAAAATCCGTTCCCGGTTACCGAGTGTAAAATCGAAAAATTGCTTCAACCAGCTAAATTTAACCAAGCGACTGACAGCTAATGAAAAAAGAGGACGCGAAACGCTTCCATATCACACAAATGCAATGAGGTTGTGCAGAAATCATATCCCAAAGCGGTTCGCTCTCGAGTACTGCTTTTAAAACCAATAGTTACTTTTTGAACCCTCTATAAACTCAGTGTAGTTTAACGTTACCTTTAACAAGATCTCCCGAGGAGCATGTATTTCTTTCTTTTAGTGTGGAATTGAAAACGTGATACTATACCCACATGACATTTTTTTTCTGTAGTGTATGCTAATTTTGATCGTTATCGCATTGTATTGCTATAGACAATAGAGGTAGTCTATAGTACCCCGGGAGGGCCGGGAAAGGCAAATTAACTTTAACACAACACTGCCCCATGTGCCACATTCGTACTATCATTAAAATAGTGTGGTTTTATCAACTGGGTTGATTTGAGAATGTGAATTAGCCACCCTAAAGAGAATCGAAAGCTGACGTTTCTAGCGTTAGCCCTTCGTCGCAGCCAATCGAGAAATTGTAGGTTGTGTGTACTTAATACACCTTTTGCTCTTCATTTGCAAAAAATAAACATTAATTTAATTTTGTCCAAATTTGTTTCGTTACGGTCTATATACTCTCATTAACACCAATGTGGCCTTCATTTGCGCGTAAGGAACGTTCAATAATAACATTTGCATATGTGTTAACAATCAAAATCATCAAAAGATAAACGATACCATCCTTTGACATTCATGGCTGTAAATGCATTTTCATTTTGGTCGAAATAAAATTCGTTGTTACGGACGAACGACAACCACTTACACTTTTGGACAATCTTTTTTCAACAAAAGACTTTCAATAACACATGTACAATTTGCATGAGAACGCACAATCAACTGCATTATTATACAATCATGTCCACGGTAACAATCTTTATTGTGGTGAGACAAACATTACAGTCATAATAACATTCATTTTTGAAAGAGCGAATATCAAATTTACGGAGCCCAGTAAGTGCCATGGTTTCCTTTTTTTCTGCCGTCATGTCGACATTTGTGTCGAGTTCCCGGGAGGGAGGGGGGGGGGGGGTACTCCCTATAATGGCCTATACGGGGAGGCTCCGCCCGAAAGGGGTACCTTTTTCAGGCTTCAGGTATATAGAAGGGTAGGGATTTCACAAGTTGAGGTATATAAAAGGGTAGGGGAAATCGGTCATTTAGGTATTTGAAAAGGCCTTTAATTACGGTATTTCCAAGAGATGCCCCAGTTTATTTATTAAGCCAACTACATGGAAATGAGAACAAAACTTCCTGAAGTGGTATGTGAAAGGGGTACCTTTTTTAAATAAAAGGGGGTAAGGGGTTGGACCTCGGGGCAGAGCCTCCCCGTAAAAAAACTTTGGTAAGTAACCCTCCCCATCGGGTCGAGTTTTATGTCGAGTTTCTTGCCGAGTTTTTTTTTTTTGGCGACTTTCTTGGCACCTTTTTTGTGGACTTTTTGGCGACTTTTTTGTCGACGTTTTTGGCTACTTTTTTGTCGACTTTTTTTGTCGACTTTTCTGGCGACTTTTTAGTGACTTTTTTGAAGAGTTTCTGTCGAGATCTTTGCTCGCTAGCTCAGGAACACCTCTCTTAAATCGCTAGGGTTTCTTTCGAGTAGTTTGGTTTTCATGATTCTTTTGAGCTGCCTAAAGCTTAAGGTGATTCCATGAAATTGACACGAGATGCAAGAGAATCTCAGTATAGTAAAGCCCTAGACGAAAAAGGCTTTCGATAATGTCATCACGTCCACCAGGGTTCACTTGCAATATGGGGATATACGTTTGCATAAAACGATACCATTGTCCACACTTAGCTGCCGTGATGGTACCAATATTTCGTTGAAGGGCTTGCTGCAACAGCCGAGTGCGATAATTTCCCAGAGCAATTCCCTGGCGTCTTGCTTCTTCTCTGAAACTGAAACTGAAACTGAAAACTTTATTTATACTCGAGGGCCTGGAGCTTATTAGGCTCCTAGCTTAAGTAGCTAATGAGTCGAGTGTAATACTAACAAATGAAATTAACTTAAATTAAAATTAAATTAAGATACGATATTATTTACAATTATTATTCATCTCTTCCTGTACCTCAGGACGGCTGATGTCTGCTTTGATGGCCGCTTTCAAGGAACTTATTGCTTGTTCTACAATGTTCAAGAATGGACTGTAGGGAGGTAACTTTTTCAGTTCCGTGTTGGGACCGGGAAAAGCAGGATTATTGTGTGCTGGCGCTCCGTCATAAATGAAGATAACATGTTCGTCTGGATCAAGGTTTAGTCTTGTTTGTGCCAAGGAGTCATCAAATCTTTGGGCATTCATTCCACCAATAACTGCAGAGTGGAAAACCAGAACATTGGTGGGTGAAATGGCCCTTGTGAGAGTTACATTTCTTCCTCGCTGACCATAGACCAGTCTGTAAGCCCGTACCCCTCTCCTTGCACTTCCGTGACTTCTTGAGGTCCACATATAGTATCCACACTCGTCTATGAAAACACTGTGGTTCGCTACAGCATGGCCCATGAACCAGTTGGCATAGTCCAGTCGTTTCTGAATGACATCAGGACGGTTTCTTCCGCAGGAACAGGCCTGGCCAGTTTTATACGAAACAACATCTCTCATCTCACTATCTACCCTAACATGGTTTGGGCCTCCACGTGGTCGTTCTGCGGTTCTGCCTTCTCTTACATATCTTGACACAATACTTCTGGCTGTGGATCTGTTGATTCCAAGTGTATCTGCTACTATTAGATAGTCTTCGTTGACATCTTCAAAGGCCCTGACTAACCTTTCGCGGTGTTCAAATTGGATTCTATTTCTTCTTGGCATTTCTGGGGAAATCTAACTGTCACTTCCTTCCCCCGGGGGGGGGGGTGCTCGATTTATCCCTGGGTGGGTAGGTGCGGCCCGGCCCCTCATACCCTGACCCTGTTTAAGACAGATATCACGGATTTTCCTACCCTGTTTAAGACAGAATTCCGATTTTTGATACCCTGTTTAAGACATAGATTAAGACATAGATTAAGACATTGACACAAATTGTGTGGCTTTCTTGTTGTGTAATCAATGGAAATTTAAAGTGCCTGGTATCAATGCCAAAGTTAGCGGAAGTCAATATTAATTAACAAGAGCTTGTGAAAATTTTGCTGTTTATCCTCCAAGAAAAAATATCCTGTTTAAGACAAAAGTTGATAAATCGATACCCTGATTAAGACAAAAAGTGATAAATTCCATACCCTGTTTAAGACAAAAATCCCGAAAAACATACCCTAGCTGACCGCACTTCCCCATTAAGCCCTTATAAGGGAGTACCACTCCGGGACTACCTGTACGTCAAATGTACATGCATACAGTACATGTAGTGCGCCCTCTGAGTTGTACGCAAAAAGTTTCGTAGGTGGCTGAATTTATATCTGCAAGGGGAGGATTGCGAAAAAATGATTTTAAAATATACATACGGTCCCTTCTTCTGTAGTCAAATCTTCTATGAAAATTGGGCGACAGTATCTCTTTTTAAAAGAACTACCGTGCTAATGAGCGATTGTTTTCTCTTGTCGTTAGATAAAAACACTGTAATGTTTGTCTCACCGCACGAAAGCCGGATTGTTACCTCCACGGACTTGATTGAGCGTTCTCGTGCAAATTGTGATTGAAAGTCTTTTGTTGAAAAAGGATTGTCCAAAAGTGTAAATGATTGTCATTCTTCCGTAACAACGAATTTCATTTCGACCAAAATGAAAATAGGCAATTGATATCGATGTGAACGTGATTGTTGGGAGTTCTGGGATTTTCGAGCTCGAACAGTGGCAATTTGAGAGGACACTACAGCGTACTGGATCAGATAGAGGCCATGAAATGGGTGAACCAAAGTATCACAAGGTAGCTAGTTAATAGTTTGTTGCGGATTGGTAGTTAATGAGAGTAATGTGTGTGCGAATAATTTCTTTTGTGAAGTTTATATGAAGTAATTCATATTTGTACTGCGGTTGTAGATGAAAGTGAAGAGTGATCATCGCAGTAAATTTTAAAATTTAAGCAATTGGAAAGAGGAAGCCTGAAAAAGTTCAGGGCCTCAACGGGATTCGAACCCGTGACCTCCGCGATACCGTTGCGATGCTCTACCAACTGAGCTATGAAGCCACACATTGGGAGCGGGGTCAATTTATTGAGTTCATATTTTCCCGTGCAGTGAAGTGATGTGAAGTATATATGAAACAATTCATATTTGTACTGCGGTTTTGTGAAGAGTGATGATCGCAGTAAATTTTCCATTTAAGCAATTGGAAAGAAGAAGCCTGAAAAAATTCATGGCTTCAACGGGATTCGAACCCGTGACCTCCGCGATACCGGTGCGATGCTCTACCAACTGAGCTATGAAGCCACACATTGGAAGCGAGGTCAATTTATTGAGTTCATATTTTCACGTGCAGTGAAGGGATGTGAAGTATACAGCTGTTTCGGGAAAGGTTGTCCAAAAGAAGGGTAAGAGTGTTCGCGACAATGCCGAAAGGTAGTATGGGAGATATTCAATAAAATAAATTCAACTTGTAGTGAACGCCCAGAATCGAAGATGCCACGACCGTCCAGTGAAGACCTACGGTAGCGAGCTATTTGGATAAAAAAGTTCTTAGGATTTAGCGTAGATGAAGTGGCATTACGCTCAGGCTTATGCATGTGAATTGAAGCGCTCTCTCGCTATCACACTACCAAAACACGTCCAAAATCAAAGGGTTCATTAGCGATGGCTCTGCACGCGCACTCCGACTTTCTCTGCAAAGCATGACATAAAATAAGCAAGATTAAAGTCGTCAGAATCATGCTTTCTCTGTGAATCCTAACTCTTTGTTACTAATTCATGGTCTGAATCATTTGACTCAATTTTGAAACTCACTTATATCTCAATGTCAGTAACAAAGCGTGAGCATGTATTTCTAGCTGATGTTTTCGATAGCACTGCCGTCATGTTTTCGTTGACTTAGACTGACAGTTTACCATAATGCCTTTCGGCATTGTCGCGTACGCTTTTATGCTTCTTTCAGACAACCTTTCTCGAAACAGCTGTATATGAAACAATTCGTATTTGTCATTGTTGTTGTTGTTGCATTGCGAAGAAAGTTGTGCCGAGTCACGCAATTGATTTACATATTCCGAGATAAGTTACTTCTGCCATATATAGGCTTTTGTACATTATGCTAGCATTTTTCCAATTATTTTAGTGAGGCAAAAGCATTAAGCATTATTTGAGCATTTTCGTAGTATTTTCCGTAAAATTAATATTTTTCCACAGAAATTAGAAATAAACGTTATTTTTGACAAGCATATGAAGTTCAGAGTCGTCTTAACAGTTTTAATACACTGTTAATCCTTTGTCCCATATCAGTGATACTTAAGGGAAGGGGCTAAGGTATTGAACATGTCGAGCTACCAGGATTTCTCATCTATCACGAAGACCCTGAGGTCTAAAACTAAGACCCACTGGTCTCATGAAAACGAAGACCCTGTGGTCTAAAAAGAAGACCCACGAGTCTAAAACGAAGACCCTGTGGTCTAAAAAAAAAAAAACACTGGTCTACAAAAGAAGATCCTGTGGTCTAAAAAAGACCCACTGGTTTAAAACGAGGACCCTGTGGTATAAAAAAAGACCCGCTGGTCTAAAACCGTTTTTCTTCAGTGAAAGGCTATACACTAAGCTAAATTGCTATCATATGCATTTCTGTAGCGCATAAATTAAAATGTCACAAAGTCTTCGTTTTAGAAGTGGGTCCTCGTTGTAGACGTTCAGGGTCTTCGGTCGTCACTGTTGGTTTTCTTTTTCGACACTTCCCGATTACCGAGTATATAATCGAAAAAATTGCTTTAACCAGCTTTAACCAGCTTTAACCAAGCGAATGACGGCTAATGAAAAACAGAGGATGTTTGCCTCAAGCGAAACGCTTCCATACCACTAAAGAAACATACCTGGAGTTAAGCTTGAGAAATCATTTCGCAAAGTTCGCTCTCGAGTACAAGCGAAAAACTTTTTGTACCTTCTTATAAATTCATTGTAATTCAATGTTACCTTTGACCACCCGAGGAGCATGTTGTTCTTTCCTTTCAGTATCAAATCGAAAACGTGATCATCGGCTACCTACACTTAATTTTCCGCATTGCTATATCTGAAGTGTATGCTAATTTGATCATTGGTATGATCTAAAAGCAGGCCACACGTAACTGCAGCTGCATGTATAAGTTATTAAAGGGGTAAGTTTCTAAAGAAACTGTGGTGCCGCGTCTGTGGGAGTATTACAAGATAATTTGGTTTTATCAACTTCGCTCCGACGAAGGGCTAACGCTCGAAACGTCAGCTTCCGAATCTCTTTACGGTGGTCAATTCACATTATCAACCCAGTTAATAAAACCAAATTATCTTGCAAGAATTATTGTTTTATGTAGTCCCCTGGGTATCGTCCCTCGTCACGCAAAAGCTTAGCTAGAAATTAATGCGAGTCTATCACAAAACCAAGAACCATAATCGGAGGGCACATTTGTATTTGTATAATGAAACTTACGTTGTGGCTAAATGCCCAGCAGCCGGGCAAGGTCTTAACTGGACTATCTACCCTGCAGTCAGAGATTTGCGCAAAATTTCCACTGAAAGATTCTTTCAAACTTCTTGAGACTCTCTTGATGATATTTGATGTTTCTCTAGAAATATAGAACAATTTCAAAAGTTGTGTTCGTTTGAATTAAAGATGTTGAAATAACCGACATTGTATAAATTATAATTAAGAAGACGCTTTAGGAAGCGTAACTGGGTTGCATTTATGATAGCAAATATTTCAGAATTGGGAAAAGGAAATGGTGAATTGTTTATGCTGCATGGAAACCAAGATATTTATATATTGGCATATCTAAGGTGTTAAGTGTTACACGCAATGAAATTTCCGCAAAATAGAAGACGGGAAAATATGAAAGAATCAAGGAAAAGCTGAAGGTTTTGTCAATGTTGATGTGTTAAACTCAAGAAGCTACCTTTCTTATTGATGTACTTGTTGTTTAGGAAAAATGACTGTCTCTGTTGTACATTTCTGGTTTCATTTCTGTATGGAGCAGCAAGAAGTATTAATTTCTACTCTCACCACTCCACTCCCAATTTCTACTCCCACCACCTCCCCGCCCAGCGGTAAAGTTTGCCCTTAAGCCGGCTAACAGCAACTTATGTTTTGAAGAAATAAACTGATCATATCGAGGTCTCATTTTTTTTTAATTAATGCAACTTTCTTCATCAAGAGGCAAGTGTGTACCTTTCTTCGCACTGTCATCCCCACTAACCATAATGTTATTCACTTCGAATAGATATTTGCACGGGCACATTAGTCGTCAAATTCATGTCGTTTTTTTCCTTTCGTATCGAATTAGAAGCGTGACGCTACCTAGACTAAAATTTCCGCGTTGCTTTATATATCTGAAGTGTATGCTAATTCGATCGGTGCCGTATGGTCTGATCTAAAAGCAGGCCACACGTAAATGTAGTCCCATGGGTATACTCTCACGTCACGCAAAAAGCTTAGAAAATCAAGCGTAGTCAATCACAAAACCAAAAACCCATCCAACATTTGTATAACTTTACGCTGTGGCTAAATGCCTGACAGCCGGGCAAGGTCTTCTATGGACTAAATGCCCGGCAGTCAGAGATTTTTGCAGAATTCCCAGTGAAAGATTCTTTCAAACTCCTCGATGGTCTTTGATATTTCTTCAGAATTGTAGAGAGATTCCAAAACTTGTGTTCGTTTGCAAGATGACGAAATAACCGACATTGTACAAACTATAATTAACAGGACCGCTTTAGGAAGCGTAACTAAGTTGCATTTATGATAGCAAAGACTTCAGGCGAATTATATGTGCTGCATGGAAACCTAGAT
>JAHPZR010027914.1:15000-22500 GCA_019787425.1 Platygyra sinensis
GATAATGTCGACAAGCATCAATGCCCTCGTTGTGTGGAATGTTGGTATTAAGTGATGAAACGTCTAGCGTGACAAGGATAGCGTTACTAGGTAAGCGTCCAAGTTGGTTAAGCTTGTTGAGGAAATGTGTAGTGTCTTTGATGAAAGATGCTGTTTTGTGGACCAGAGGTTTGAGATAATAGTCAACGAACTGAGAGATGCGTTCGGTGGGGTGACCGTTGCTTGAAACAATGGGGCGTCCGGGGTTACCCTGTTTGTGTATTTTAGGTAGAATGTAGAACCTTCCTGGTTTGGGATCAGCCTGTATGAGAAATTGTTTAGTTTTGTAGTCAATGAAACCATCTTTGTGCAGTCGTTTAATGTAGAATTCTACACGTGTTTGGATGCCACTGGTCATGTCAGTGTCAAGTCGTCTGTAGAACTTAGTATTGTTAAGTTGTCGTAAGCATTCGTTAACGTACCAGTCGCGGTCCATGATAACTGTACCGGATCCTTTGTCTGCTGCTTTGATGATTATGTCAGTGCGTCGGCGTAGTTGTTCGCGTGTTGTAAGGTTGTCACGTACTGGTTTGGGGGCAAGGTTGAGAATGTCACGCTCTACTGTACTGATAAAAGCGTCCAATGCTGTGTCCCTATGTTGAGGCGGTGTCCCGGGTGCTTTTGATGTGCTTTTGTACTGCTAGTCTTCATCAGGCGATGAGGTCGACTGGTTACGCGAAACCTTATAAAGCGTGATGCTCCGCTATGATTGGTTGGTTTTCAATAGCTGTGATTGGTGCGTTTCGATCCTCACTGTTCCTATTGACTGCTCCCTCAGTGGCCCGCTTTTTTGTAGCTCTTCTGTTGTTGTGTTTCTTGATCGTGGGCATCCATGCTTCTAGAATTTCAATTCCACTATCCCTGTTAATGTTGTTAGGGTGAAGTCTTATGTGAATCGCCTCTTTGACCCTGCGTGTTTACCAATGTGGATCACGATCAATAAACCTTACCTCGTCGCAATTGTGAGGGTGCTCTGAAACGGCGGAGGTCTGGGTACGGGCTAGTCGGATGTCTCGGTCGTGCTCCTTTATTCTGTCTTGCATAGGTCTTCCAGTCTCGCCGATGTAAACTTTGCCGCATTCACGGAGAATTCTGTAAACAACGCCGTCTTGTTTAGTCGGGTCGACAGGGTCTATTGGCCGTACTAACTGTGATCTTAGCGTAGTTTCCGACTTGACAACAGCGCGCACGCCTTGTTGTTGTAGGCAGCGGTGAAGCTGTTCGGACAAACCTTTGACACAAGGCAAAACCGCAGTGGATTTGAACTCGGTCGTGGGCCCTTCGTTAGTGTTTGGTTTCCTGGTTTTGGTGACTTTCTGCAAAAAAGAAAAAGGACAACCATTAGAAACAAGAACAGATGACAAGTGCTTTTTCTCTTTGGAATAACAGAGGGTTTAGTTACGATGTGCTTGGCACTTTACCATACCGCGTTTTTCAGAGCACGCTCACAACAGTACAGTATTAAATAGTGTGATGTTTGCACAAATTTGTATGATATTGTTCTATATTAATATATTATATCCCTTTTACGTTTTGTGTTGTTTTGGGTTTGTCTATTGTGTGTGCCGACCTAAACTAGTAGTAAATATATGTATTAACTGGCTGCCTATTTTTATTAACTTCTTAGTTATTCTAGGCAGCTAGTGCTCTCCTATTTTATTTTTATTTCTCATAATGTATTTATTTAATTAGGTGAAGTGAGAGAAATAAACTTGTTGTTGTTGTTATATGCTCGACACTTTCACCCTGTCAAATTTCAAGTCCCGAGTATTACTTTTATAAACTATGTTTCGAGCTACCGCAAAATGTAACGTGGACCGATGAATAACGCGCGTGATTAGCGCGAGTACAGACATATGAGGTAAGATTGGCCCATCACATCTCTTAAACCAGAATGGTGACCTATCATTTTTATTATCTTTTGCAAAACAGTGCCTGGTAGAGAACATTCAGGGAAAGTTTCAAAAAAATTCATCGGTAATTCTATTTCTGAGGAGTCACCTTCATGTCTTCCTTTTTAGAGAATGATCTAGTGGACGGCTATACACTGGCACGATTGCTATTGCGTTTTTGATGAAATCGAGGCAAAATTATGAAAAGAAAATCTCGTGGGATGAATAAATTTTCGCGGTTTCGTGTTTGGAATCAGGGATCAAAGTTTTTGGTAAAAATATGGGATCAGTTATGGAAAAATATACCTCGCTACGACCTGACAGAGCCTTACAGATCAAACACAAACCAAACACGAACTACCCGAACAGTTCCAGATGTACCACCTCCTGATTGGCTTAAAACTACAATGGCTCGAATAGTTCCGTCCCTGCAATTGGCTAAAACCGAACACTACATTCTTACACCTTACACTTACACTTTCGGAGCTCGATCGAGAATTTTTCTACATACAGCGTTCTTCGCGCGGCACTATTCTTTGCCGCCTCGCCAGACGAGCGTCTTCGCTCGGCTGGCTCGTTGGCAGTGAATAGACGAAGAGGAATTTTAAAATTGTAATCGGTTTTTCGCTTAATTTTATTTTACAATGCCAACTCTTCGTGAACAATTTACAAACCGATCAGCAGACACCATAGGCGCGTTTCCAATTGTCGCTTGCAGCGCACACTGGGTACTAGAGGTTTTATATTCTCGCGCCGCGAAACCTTGGAGCCAACATCTCCAGACTAGCTCAGCCAACCATCAGTAACGCTGCGACATTATCATCTATATATTGGCTTATCTTGCAACAGCAGTTTGCTGTTTTGACTTTCTGTTTTCTTTTTTTCTCGTTTCCACCAGCTCTAGGGTCGATTTCCGCCGCCTTCTCGAGTCCGGAGCGGCGAAGCATGTCTGCGACGTAAATTCGTAATTTTTGCGGCGGTTCATGTGGCCGGAAAGGTCAACTGATGAAAATCAGAGACAAGCCCACATGAGGCTTACAGCTCGTAAAATTTGTGCGCTTTCGCCACTGCTTCTTTTAATTTTGGCCCTCCAACCGATTTTATTTCACATTATTGCTGCGGAAGGGAATTACATGCTGTTTGACTCTGGTGTAGCAACTGTCATGTCAAACTGGCCACATATGTTGTATGGCGTGCATGGTGTTGTGCATGTTTACATTTGCTAGTCCGGTTTGCTTTGGCTCATTTAAATATTTAATTTTGATCGATCCTCGATCCCCGATCCTCGATCCTGATTTTGCAGGAAGTCCTACAGCTGTCGCTGGTTCCGCCGATACATACCTTAAATTAGCGCTGAGGTAATCTTACTCGTAGCATTGAAAGCTACATTGCTAGCTGAATTCAACAGGATAGACATTTTAATTAGTATACTTCGTCATGGCCGTATATTCCTTGGCGGCATTTTTCATGGCATTCTCGATGCTACTTTTTTGCGTATCCTCAAAGAACGCACCGACGATAAATACAACTTATGGACCTGTTAGCGGGGTCGTAACAGTTCTAGGGTCAAACAAGACTATCATCCGCTATTTGGGAATCCCTTTCGCCAAGGCAGAACGATTTGAGTACCCCGTTCCTCCGGACAAATGGACAAAAACTCTCTATGCCAACAGGACTACCAAGATTTGCCCACAACCGCTTCAGTTCCCTCAGCCTGCGAGTAAATTTAAAATCCCTCTTATGAACGAGGATTGCCTTCAACTGGCCGTATACGTTCCTGGGAATACAACCGACAGTTCTGCTCTGGCAGTGATGTTGTGGATTCACGGCGGCGGCTACATTAATGGAGATATCATAGACTATGATGGAAGCATCTTGGCAACCGAGGGGAATGTGATTGTTGTCACGGCTGCTTATCGTTTGGGAGTTCTGGGATTCTTGAGCTCGAACAGCGACAATCTGAAAGGAAACTACGGCATGTTGGATCAGATAGAGGCCATGAAATGGGTCAACAAAAATATCGCAAGGTAGGTTAATTTGTTGCCGATTTAGAAACTGGGTAATTTCGTAGTTAATCTCTCTGGCCGCGTTGGGTATCGTGCAGTTTATATTAATATGTACCTTTTGAAGTGTACCTTTGAATTCTTTTTATTCTTGACTTGTCTACCATGTTATTTTAAAATATCGCCACGTAATCATGTGTAATGCTTGACTGCTCAGTGACATCAATGTTTTAGTTAATTATCAGGTAAACATGTTGGGCTATCGTTTTCTCGTCGATCATTTATTGATTTTGTTCATACTCAATGACTGTTTAGCTGGTCTCTAATGATCTTTTACGTTCGTTTACGATTTTTGGGCTATATGGAGACACATTGATGACAACGATCTCGATATCTTTTGTTGAAGCTTGATACAGCAGATCATGACGTTTGTTACTAAGGAAGCTCGTTACTGACGGGCCTTTGTAAATTTACAGTATCAGAGTAATGGTTCGATACGTATATGTGAAAATACACGACTGCACCCTTCAATTTTAAGTGTTAAATGCAGTACCATTTCCTCAGGATGTCGTGACAATACATCACAAAGTACAGCCAACTTATCATAATGTTCCGAAAAGGTACACTGTCTTAATACTCGCTGATCGAATAATTCCACGTTTTATTCTCTAACAACTCACTATTACATTCCCTCGAACCGATCTCTCCAAAACGTCTTGCATAACAACCGTGGCATCTCACTTATCCGATTTCAAAATGTCATTCATTAAAGATCACTACTAACGTATGCATAATATATCGCATCGGTTAAAAATATGGCACTTGACCGTTCCGGTCTATAACATCTTCCTGCTTGAGTCATTTGGCTGTCTTAACGAAATTATGGTAATTCTAATAAAAACTGAAACAAGGGGTTAACAACTCAACTTCAACTGATACCCTCTCAACGTATTAACATAATCTTCATGCCAAACCGGAGGGGCTACCTCCGGGCTAGCACCTGGTTCCCTGGTTACACTTGGAAAGTTTGCTGTGGATTGCATAGTTTCTGCCTCGGACTCATCATTAAATATAGTAACAGGTGGTTCGTGAGTAAGAATATGCGGTCGGTTTCTACGTTACTCTCTACAAGTTTCATAGTAATCATATACGATCTGGGGGTCTCGTGCGGTCTCGTGTTTTTCTGTAACTACTGCACGTTCAGTTCAGTTCATTTTAGTTCATTTTATTTGCCATCATAAATTATAATACTACAACCCACGTGACAAAGGTTTAGCGCCAGTGGTTTCTTGAATCTCACAGTATTCCTTACTTCAATTAAGGTAACTGTTGGGAGCCTTGTCAATGATAATTTCTATTTGTTTTCTAGTTGTTTTTCTGTTTTCCCAGTTAGGCAGGACTATCATGACGAATCTGTGGTACTAAGACTAACTTGCCTACTGAACAACATTTGTTTAGGCGCGAATAAGGGAAATAACTTACTGGCGTGTTGGGTATTCCATAAGACCTTCATTCAAATTCTCAGTACGTTTTTAACAACGCGAGCCGCCTTTCCTGGAAGATCGTTTAAGTGACTATATGTGCGGGACTGCATAGTTGTTGTGATGTTTATGCCATATTTAGCCTCTTCCAGGCATTCAATTACTTGGGGTCCAGGCAGAAAAACAGCATTTCTTTAAGTTTAAAACTTAAGGGAATGTTATCAACTAGTAGATCTCACTAAATGATCTTTCTAACACTACCTTAAATTTCCTCGGTCTACAGACCTCGAATAGTTCATTGTTTTCATTACCCTCTTCTTCAATGCATGACGAGCTATTCTTTCTTCCATGCCACTCTTCAGTCTGAGGCAGCACAGAGCATAGTGGTTTCGTCTATGTGATTCACGGCTCTGCAGGCCGGACAATTTCCTGTCGGCATAAGACGCTGCGCAGAAGTTACATTTCATTATTATCTACAATTTTCTGTGTTTTGGTTTTCCTGTATCCACCGTTGGCCAGGGCTTCTTTACAGCGACGATGCTTCTCGTCTGAGTAGTTGGTTAATTGAAGATTTGGACTGTTCCTTAGATTGTTCGGTGATTCTGCGTAGTTTGATGGCTTTCTCGAGTGTCCAATCAGTCTTCTGTTAATGCTTTAGTCGCTCTCGTAGTTTGGGATCATTCATGGCCAGTACAATCTGATCTCGTATCGGAAAATCCTTAATCGCTCCGAAATCGCAATATTAGCTCTTTTTCGTTCTTTTTCTGAGATCTGTAACAAATCTGTGAAACGTGAGGCCTTCTTGGATTATCTTTCTGAAGACGCATTGTTCTATTGTTCGTAGTTGTATTTTTCCTTGATATCTCCAGGGTTTGCTTGGTAGCCTTTTGAGCCGCTCGTCTTGCTTTGGTCTTGAGAATACTTTGGATAGTAGCGAGAGCTCTCGCCTCATTTTTCGCGGGGGCAAAACGCCGAAAACCCCGTTTCTTCGCTCTTTGCTCCACGGAAACGCTTGCTACGCAGGCTATTTGGATAGTTGCTATCCGTATGACATCGTTCTTTTCGGGTAGGGCACTCGATATTTTATACAATTCCCAGACTTTCTTTCGTTCTTTCCACATACCTGCGACGTTGACCCTATCGATATCCAATTCTGAGGGATGTTTGATGCGTTCCATATCGAAATTGAAAGTCAATAAAAAGACATCCTGTTCCCATGATATGAGTATAAGAAAACGAACGTCTGCACGCTTCAACTTCAATAGTTTATTGTTGTACTTTTACACAAGAATTGTTCAACAAGACCACGTGAGAATACATCGTACAAGACAACCAATTTGCCATAACCCAGAGGAGAAAAAGAACTCGGAAATGGTCTGTTTTTTTTTTACAGTCTACGATCCCCCCACTGTCCCCTTTAACCTTCAATTGTGTTATGTGTGACTAATTGGCGTTGCAAACAGTTTTTTTCGAGAACTAGGTACTGCTAGTCACACCACTAGGAAGTCACACCACTAGAAGCTTGAATTATAATTTCTCTCATTTTAATCCACCGTCCAGATTTGGAGGAGATCCAAACAGAGTCACTATATTTGGTGAATCAGCTGGTGGATTTAGTGTTGGATTGTTGATGCTGTCGCCACTTGCCAGCGGTCTGTACCAAAACGTTATCATGCAGAGTGGAACAGCAGTAACCCTATATGCATGGTTGGAAAGAGACGAAGCTGACTTACGAGCAAGGTACATGAATCAGCATGATCCTGTACTACCAGCATAGTCAACTGAACCCAGTCGAACTAAATTAAGATCGAATAAAGGGGGTAAGTTTCTAAAGAAACTGTGGTGCTGCGTCAGTGGGAGTATTACAAGATAATTTGGCTTTATCAACTGGGTTGATAATGTGAATTGGCCACCGTAAAGAGATTCGGAAGGTAAGAGACCGTAAAAAGATTCAACGAAGGGCTAACGCTCGAAACGTCAGCTTCCGAATCTCTTTACGGTGGCCAACTCACATTATCAGCCCAGTTGATAAAACCAAATTATCCTATAAATTAAGATCGAACTCATTTAAACTCAATCTCTTTG
>JAHPZR010027914.1:27500-30029 GCA_019787425.1 Platygyra sinensis
TAAAGTGTTCCCTGGTTACCCTTCAATTCCATGGACCGGTATATATCACGGGGCTGATGTGTTTTACCTCTTTAGTGGACCTTTTCTTGTTGATAAGAATCTCACATCTGACACAGATAAGAAGCTTAGCAAGGATATTATGACCTTGTGGACAAATTTTGCAAAAACAGGGTAGGTAGTATAATCAAGTTATATACAGTGGAACCTCCATTTAACGAAGTCGCTGGGGACTGGCCAAATTTCTTCGTTAATTCGAGGGTTCGTTATATCGAAAACCTCGATATAACAAATTATTGAGGGAAAACTACCGAAATGTTCGTTATGTAGAGGTCATAGTTAATGATTAATTTGTAACACAGGTGACTTCTGTGGAAATACCATAGTGCCAATGTCCATGACACACAATAAGCCGTTGACTGAAAGGTTGCTGTCTCTTTACCATAAGAATTAAAGGATTTGTTGACTGTTGATCTGTTCAGCGTTTATCTTCTGTCGCGTGTTGACATTGTAATTCGTTATATCAAGGTAGATTTTACTTTTGGGCTTCCGGATTATGTTCGTTATAACGAAGAATTCGTTATATCGAGGTTCGTTTTATCGAGGTTCTTTTCCATACATTTTACTGTAACTTTGGCCGGGACGTAGAATATCGTTCGTTATATCAGGACTTCGTTAAATAGAGGTTCGTTAAATCAAGGTTCCACTGTAATTCATTATCAGCGTAGGATATAGGGCCAACTTTAGGTTTTTAACATTCTGATTATGCATATTTTAATTATTCTCTTTAACTTGTAGGTTAATTAGGTATTAAGAGACTTTAATTCGTTTGGAATAGTTTCCCAAAATTTTAGCCGCCCCATATTTAAACATGAATTTTGCATAATTTTTTCTTACATGGGTTCTGTAAAAATTTTGATCATTTGTCATGGACTATTATGAGAGTGTATACCTGCTGCTGGAAGAACGAAATCAGAGAATGTAAGCGGAATGCACTCTTTATTGTTAAGAGTTTTATGGGTAAACTGACACGGCATTTTTTATTTGAAGATGTCATTCATTTTTAGAATGCCAACGAGTTTGTAGTATAGACTAGAGCTTTCCCTACTCTGTGCAAAGAAAACATTACGGATACACTTATTTTGCTTTGAGCTTAGCTTATTTGTAACAAGACAACTTATCTCATGTATTTGTAAAGAGACAACTAAGGAAACCCGAAATTACTTTTCTTTTTCTTTCCGCAAATGCATTGAAGAAATCCAAATAATCCAACGTTGGTAGGGACAATTTGGCCCCCGTACACAGCTGACACTGAAGAGTATCTGGCACTAAGTCCTACTTTGACAGTGAGGTCCAAAATACGCCCAGACAAGATGGCCTTCTGGAATGAGCTTGTGCCAAGCATTGAAGAAACAATAAAACCAACCGGAACTAGCCACATACCAACTACAACTGAACAACGAGATGACAAAAAAGGTGTGTCTACGTGAAATTTAGCGTCTTTGTCGTTTTATTTGGTCAGAGATGAGTCTGAGAGGGTAACTAGCGCTTTACTGACTCACCATAACCCTTAGTTCCAAGCTTTCTCAGGGTTACTACCAGGGCTTCACAGCTAAGAACTGCCTTACCGAGCCTCAGGTAGTCCACAACTGTTGCCCACCTCTCATGAACGGGGACGCCTTTTTGTCCTTGGGTGGCTGCTTGAACCGCATATTCTTACCGGGAGTTTTTGACCTTCTGTGACCGAGGAAGATACAATGGGTAGAATCCCCCTCGCAAGCTAAAGTCAGTTATCTCAAGGAAGTGACACTGAAACTTAGAGTGTTTGTACGTATTTTACTTCTAATATTGTTTCCTTCTAAAGCAAGAAACATCGGATAGTGACGTCAAATCACATGTCAATACACTAGATCTTATTGAAGTTATCAGTGATTCGATATACGAACGAGGCGAAAGGGAAATCGGATCAATTTCAGTTTCGAGTAAATTCTTAGCAAAGCCTCGAACTTTGCAGCATTTTACTAAACATATGAAAGAAACAAGTTTTAAACCCACTCAAAGCTTTTTCTTCGTATCCAAGAGCCATAATAGGACAGAGAGGGACTCTCAGGGCGTTGGCCGGGATATCTTAATTTCAGAAAAGTTATTTTTAGAACTATGCGGACCATGCGAAAACAGTTTCCGGTTACCTAGTTGACTTCCGGTGAAGTAGAAGACTTCCGGGAGACTCGCTTTCATCCAAAAAAATGGCGGTCAAAGTGGAGCAATATGACTTTGATATGGTTAAATTATCCTGCTTCAGCTAAGAACATCATTACCAAAGCAAATGGAATACACTTCTACTTAATTGGATCCTTTAAAATCAACGGTAAAATATAGTTAAAGCCACCGCGTGAAACGTTTCTGTTGGATTTAAAAAATAGGAGAGTAGGACTGGTTAACCCGCGGCGGCCGGTCGTCGGAAGACGAGGGTTTCCACACTTTTTTTCTTTCTTTCAATTCTTCTATTTGGATGGCGGACATGCCACAGGA
>JAHPZR010027917.1:0-21234 GCA_019787425.1 Platygyra sinensis
ACATCTAACTGTTGATTCAATAGACAAAATTCCCTTTACCGATCCTAAATATACTAAAATCAAGCATAAAATTAAACTTTCACATATCCTGGGCGCAAATTGCGTCAATTTTTGACTTGTTTTTGCATTTACTTTCGACTCACATATGTTTTGGTTCTGGTCACATTAATTACGTTCAATTATATATCGGAGTGTTTGTTATACACGGGCGCGCAAGCTCGGTATGTGACTGTTGACGTGTTATAGACTCCGCAATCCCTTTGGTCCAAAATATTCTTAAGTAACGCTATTTTAAAATGTACAAATAAACCTTACTTCTAATGTAATGTCACAAGCAACATGTGCAGTTTCTACTCAGGTGTGCAAAATGTAATATCCAAATGGCTGTTGGAGCGTGACCGCCTGATCATGTCAAAAATTCCGGTATGCCGAGCTGACAGAAAACCAAATACACTGTTTTTTTTTTAATAAGAACAAACTTAATAAGAACATTGAGGCTGAAATCGCTCGAAAAATAAGAACAATTTAAGAACAATCTGAGGCTGAAATTTTTTTGACCGAACAAATAGACCGCGACGACAGTGTGAAGCCAACGTTTCTTTTCAAAATTCAGGGTCTTTACTATACAGTATTCCAGATATATTCATCACTCTTAAACTTCATTAGGGACTGTGCAATAATTATCTGGAGGGGGGGGGGTTCTAAAATTTGCAAAGTAGGCCTTAAAATAAAGTTGCACCCCCCTGAATTAAAGTTAAAATAACTTCTTGTCCACCCCCGTCTAGAGGGGAGATTACTTTCAACCCCCCCTCCCCAACCACCGATCCTCCCTACATCCCTCTTTACCTTTACACTACTTCTGGATCATCAATAAATAAAACTTGGAAGCTGCGCTCCACATAATCGTCGCCTGATGAACCACCTTCATACTCGGTTGACTCCTCATCAGAATCCCTTGAGGTATCATCATGAGAACTGGAGGGCATGTTTTCATCGTCATCTTCGATGTCTTCATCAAATGTTCTTGCTACAGAACCATCTGCATGCTTAAGTATTCGCTCAACTAATTGTGCCTTGTTTCCAGATACCATTAGACCTTCTTGCCTTAGATAGAGCCGAAGTTGCTTGTTAGTCAGTCTTTCAACATCGTCTCTGCTCTCCCAACAAATATCTTCTGGAATGGTGTTGTTCTTTTGTCTGCTTTTAGAGCCAAGATTCCAAAAATTGATTTTGATTAGTAATAGTAATTGGACCTAGTGGAGTACAATTCAGGGAGTAATCAAGCGAGTAATCTCAAAATCGGACGAGCGCGAAGCGTGAGGCCAATTTGAAATTACGAGCACGATTAGTCCCTGAATTGTACGACACGAGGTCCAATTACTAATTAATCGTATCTATAACAAATTTCGGGAAAAAATGTCTTCTGAGAACTTTTTTTGAGCGAAAACATCTGTAGCGCTTTTCCTAAGTTTTGAAAACTGTAGAAAACTTTGCTTAGGAAGCCATTGAAGCACGCGTAATTGGCATGAAAATCACGTGGTATCCAATTACAGGTGTCTGATTACGAAAAGTTCAAATCGGACAGCTGTAATGGGACACCCACGTGATCGGGCGCCGATTACGTGACAAATAGGCGCGCGGAGAACCAATCACGATCGAGAATTTTGTTATAGATACGATTAATTAGCTTACATGTAATATACATTATATTGAGTCCATGGATTGAGATCAGACCTCTCAGTTTAACTTCTAACCCCCTTACAAATGTTTAAGAAATTACATCTTACCCCCCCCTACCCTGCGCTTTGGTTTAAGTTCAGGCCCCCCTATTAATCTTAGAACCCCCCCTCCAGATAATTATTGCACAGTCCCTTATCAAGGGCGTAGCCAAGGGGGGGTCCTGGGGTGCCCATGACCCCCCCTTTGTAAGCCTTTTTGTAAGCAAATAACCTACAATATTCAGGTGACAATCTGATGAGTACCCTCTGTTTGACTCAGTGTGACCCCCCCTTTGAAAAATCCTGGCTACGCCCATGCTTATCACACTTTTCGTGTGTAAACAGTAACAGATTACATGTATGAGTATAAACACTGAACACTACATGTACTGATAAGTACAGGTTCTTTGTCCATCACTGTATGATGCATGTGAAAGGTATGGTTTAGGTACCCTGCAGGTCAGGGTCCCTACAGTGAAGTACAGTACAGTACGGTATAACCACATTTGGAGCCATTAGAGAACACAGAATTTTAAGAACAAAATAGGAACATTTTGAGGCTGCAATGGCCGAAAAAATAAGAACATTGAGCCTGAGCTAAATTTTACTGGTTCTTAATAAAAAAAAAGGGTGTAACATTTGAAATTCTCAGGGCACTACGGTCATCGTAATGAGTTGATACGATGGTTAATTTCTATGGCCTTTATATGACAGTTGTGTTTTTGCGGGGATTTAGACTACAAGTAGTCCGTCTTTCACTTGGCACGTCGTAGTCGCTTAGTGTGTCGTGCGTGACGCGTAAGGAAAATCTCACGCGAGCAGTTACGGTCGCGATCAACGGACTACCCGAAAGTTGCAATACTCCTTGTCTAATAGCGATTCTACTCTTTGTGAAGCAAAAGCGATTTGTGGGACGACGTCGCCTAGAGTCATTGTCCTTGCTTTGTGTTATGAAGCGGTTAACAGGTTAACGGAGACTAAGGGCATGTTCGTTTGGGATATTCCGGAATACATGTAAGAATATATTTCGGAATATATTCCGGAATATATTCCGGCTATTCTGCTCCTAGGAGTAGAATAGCCGGAATGGAAATCCAGATATTCCGGAATGAGAATAGCTCCCAAACAAACGCTTACTCCCATTATTCCAATTATTCTTATTCCGGATCGATCCCAAACAAACACGCCCTAAGAAAATCGAAAAAAAAAAAAAACACGAACACTGGCAAATTGAACAAAACAATTAAAACCACAAACCCGTCAAAAATCGACGCAATTTGCACCCAGGATATGTGGAAGTTTAATTTTATGCTTGATTTTAGTATATTAAGGATCAGTAAAGGAAATTTCCCATACAAAGTGTATCAAACGCGTTTGTCTATTGAATAAACAGTCCGACGTCGAGTTTGCGCGGTCTGTGGATAAATAACAAACATCACGACATATTTAACGCTATTTTGTAACTGTAGAACCGAAAAAAGTGAAAAAGCGAGTCAAGTGTTAGAAAAAAAAAGTCCTCAGTCTGCACGGTCTGCACAGTCTGCATGGTCTGCACGGTCTGCAGTCTGCAGTCTGCAGTCTGCATGGTCTGCGTTTTGGGGTGACCCCTGCAAAACGAAAGGGGTGACGATATTCGATGACTTCAAAGCCAAATTAATGGAAAGGTCGTGGGCAATCATTTCATGGTGTGTGCTTTCACATAAGTAAACACAAGAAATTAAAAGGACCTCTTCCTGTATGCATTAAATGCTTCTTGGTGTGTCCCTTCTTAGTGCTGGCACTTTTCCATCTCTTGGGACGCAATGGTGACTGACCTTGTGGGCAAACAATCAGTCCTTCGCATTTGGTCTGTCCAAGGGGATCCCACAGTATCACTGATCGCACGTGGCTTCCATCGACGGTAGGATTCGGACCCAAAACTCATTGAATACATTTGACCTTTCTTTTTTCGTAGCCTTGGATTAAATCCTCGATAAACTTGAGTTCAGCTTCCGATAGTTCAACTGTTTCACAGGCGAATAATGAAGTAAAAAGCACCACTAACGTCAGGAAAAAAAGTACTTTGCTGCAAGACAATTTACTGGTGGACGCCATTTTGAATCTTCCTCCTCGCCGACAGAGGTTGACCTGGAAGCGATCGACAAACGATTCCACGGTTTTTCCATCCAGTACTGAGTCCTGCAAAAGCAATTCTCCTTCATGTCATGCTTTCCCGAAGTGTCCCAGCTGTCCCAATTGTACCAGTTATCCTAGCTGTCCCAGTTGTTCCCGTTGTCCCAGCCGTCCCAGTTGTCCCAATTGTCCCAGCTGTCCCAATTGTCCCAGTTGTCCAAGCTGCCCTAGTTGTTCCCGTTGTCCCAGGTGTCCCATTGTCCCAGCTGTCCCCGTTGTCCCAATTGGCCCAGTTGTCCCAGCTGTCCCAGTTGTCCAAGTTTTCCCAGTTGTCCTAGCTGTCCCCGTTGTCCCAGCTGTCTCCACTGTCCTTATCATTCCGAATGAAGATAATTTGGTGTGCATGACAATTTATGAAGCAATTTCATAATAACCACACCTAGTGACGTCACTCGGGACTTGGTATATGGAGCATCACCCCCTTTTCGAGCAAAACGAGCCATGATCGAATACTACGGGAATATCATGAAACTTAAAAAAAAACGTAAAAGCGGGCTTCAATATAGAAATTGTCCAAACCTATAGAAGGTTTCACGGTCGCGGACGTCATCTTGGTAGTGGGGCAAACGCGGCAAAATTTACAGTGAATGTATGGGAAAAATCGTGATTTTGATGCTCGATAACACGAAGTAAGGTTGATATTCTGAAATTTCGGTGAATTGCAAACTAAAGACATAAGCTAAAAAAGTATACCGATTAAATCTGAAGAGCATCGGTTTGCTGAGAAGCGAGAAATCGTCGTTTCAGTTTTTCATACAAACGCTTCTAAATTTTCCCGCGAACGGCGGCTCCATTTTACAGACAAATATATGAGAAATAAGAATTTAAATATGCGGCCTTCTTTGTAAGAGTACAATTCTCAAATTTGATCGATTACCTCTTTTAGCTAGCATTTTTAGTTTTTAATTCATAGAAACTGTAGAAGGTCAAACTTCCTCGAGTTATCGAGCATCAAAATCACGATTTTTCCTTTACATTCACTGTAAATTTTGCCGCGTTTGCCCTACTACCAAGATGACGTCCACGACCGTGAAACCGTCTATACAAAAGGCTCTTCATCTAAATTGCTTTTGGATACTGTTTCCCTATTTGCTGCACCAAGTTTGTCCCCTGGAGATGAGAAGAAATTTCTTCCAATGTTTACACATGTACGAAATGCCCACAAAACAACAGAAACACCTGAATACCTTACTGCTGTGTATCCAACCATCGAGACTGCAGGAGGTAACCCTATCAGACTTGTTACAACTCTCCCCGCCGTTACTGGCGAAGGAAACCTTGTTCGATCTTGAGGTGGACTTGCAGGAAATAGAGCTTTCTTCGCCGGCTTCGTTTCGAGCGATCTCGCGACAGATACTCCGCGCGCTTTATGCGAACCGCGGCGTTTTTATTTCCGCCCTCAACTCGTCCTCAAGACTTTTGAGATTTGACATCATTTTTTTAAAATCTTTTTCAACTTTGGGTAGTTTTTTTTTTTTTGCAAACATATTGCAAGTCCTCGTTGTAAGTCTGTAATTCACAATCTAAAATCTTGCAGTGAGTTCCTCGAAAATCCCACGAGCGCTCAGAAACCGCTATACTATCGCTTGATTCGAGCAATTCAGCACAGAACAAGCACTGAATCGAGTTCGTGTGAGATAAGACAGCGTTCTTCGGGTAGAAGATTGAAACATAGCTGAGAAATCTTCGCTTTGCCAAAAATCAGATCGAATAAACAAAACACCCGTGTGAAATTGATTTGTTGACTTTTCCACGCTTTATTTCTTATGCGCGTTGTGATTGGCTCTTTCCATACAATAGGTGCTCTGACGTCATGAACACCACCTCGCACAGAGTATATCAGACGGGAGAGGGAGAGAGGGGTAGCGAAGACGCCGCGAACGACCTCGGACGTCTGAGAATCAGGCTAGTAAAACCGTGAACACAAGAGAAAATTTCTGGAATGTTTATTGTTTTGCGACCAATCAGAAGCCAGATGAAACCGCAGAAGATAACCGCCAAACCGAGGCATGGATTAGTCACGACTTGATTCGAAACAACGAGCTGGCTTTTTCTTCCGCGACAAATCTTCAATTTTACCGTTTTCAAATACTGAAATTGTTCTTTTGTATTTCAGCTTGTGCAGAGAATATTACGTGACATATTACGGGAAAGCGATGTTGAATCGAGTAGATAGGATCAGACAAGACTAGACAGCGTGTCTGAGAGAAAAAAAGAAACCGAACCAATCAGAAGCGGGGCTGACTGGTGTGCTTCACGTGCAGTGCAAAGGGTCATGCTAGTTGGCTGTGATTGGTGATTTTCGATCCGTATTTTTTTTTTTTGTAGCTGAGAAGCCTTCACCCGAAAACAAATACCGGTGTAGATTTTGACAATTTACAATCGCTTCTAGGTTTATTGCGAATTCGGTAGTTTGGTTTTTTAAGGTTAGTCGTGGAAGAAAAGCCAGTTCGTTGGAAGAAAAAAGCAGCTCGTTGTTTCGAATCAAGTCGTGACTAATCCATGTTGCAGCTTGGCGCTTATCTCTTGAAGTTACATCTCGCTTCTGATTGGTCGCGAAACAATAAACATTCCAGAAATGTTCTCTGGTGTTCACGGTTTTACGGGAAAGACTGTAAGTTATCTTTTCCAGGTACAATTATAATCACTTGGTCTGTCATGTATTTGAGTGCCAAACACGGATCAGATGAGAAGTGACAAATGATATGCCGTATGACTTATGCATCAAAAACGTAGTGCAGTTGCCTCAAAATTGTCACCGTTATAGCAAACAGGTGATTCATTTTCCAGGTTCAACGGGTGATTGATAGCCACTTAAATTAGATTGAGGAAGTCAAGAAGTGAAACATAGAAAATGCCGCAGAACCTCAGCATTTCAGTTAACAAAAAACCCAATATTTTAGTATATAAAGACAGTGCGAAATAGCAACCTAATACCCACGAGATAACTTTTTATAGATATGTTTAGGCATTACTTGTGTCATCAGTCAAGCCAAAACATATCTTTAAGAGGTTGTTGTTGTTTTTTTTAAACATTTTCTTCTGCTAACCATAAGATATTATGAAGATGTTGAAGAATTTCCAAATTTTATTAATTACAACAGGTTTTAAACCTATAAATCAAAGAATGCATGTTTGAAAAAGATCATTCACTTCATATGATCTGTATGATCCAAAGAATAAGACTGTGAAATTGTTTACAGCGCTAAGTAATGTCCTTCCCATGATACGCTAAAACTGACAGTCTATCCACTCAGCTGGAAGCTGCCATATTCGGATTGTAAAACTGTTCCACTGACTTCTGGAGATGTCTTGTTTCAAGTTCATAATATCATATTTTTCTTTAGTCACACAAGACTGATGTAATTTCATACAAGAATGACATTATTTCACTCAAGAATGACGGTATTTCAAACAAGAACGATGTTGTTTCATAAGAATCCCGGCGGGAAGCCCCAGAAGGGCCCGGGCGTCGCCCCCTCCGATGCGGTCCTGGCATTTGATTGATATCTGGTAGAGGGCCATATGGATCAAAGCGAGGTCGTGGCAGCCCAGTCCCCGTGGTGGGGTTAATTCCACCAGGTATGAATGGTAAATTAGGAAACAGATCATTGTGGCCACCTGAAATTAAAAAATGATGAACAGGACATGTTACAATATTGACAGTGGAATCCATAAGCCACATCACCATTTTGCAATCTAACCCTCAAGTACTGTTTATTATGTGTCGGGCAAAATGCCGAGCAGCTCATACGCTTTGAGCATCAAAACTTCAAAAGCCTAACTGTGCAAATGTCTCTTGGTGAACTCAATTCATTGTTCGCTTGAGAGGCGTCAAAAAAGGGAGTTTAAGAAAACCACGACGGCAACGGTAATGTCGCTAAACAAAAGATTCAATGCCATCCTCTGCAAAACATCAACGTGAAATGACCAAGTTCTGTGTTGTCTGAAGAACGTGAACCACGACGGCTAAATTTTTAATTTTTATTTCGGACTTATCGATGTGTTCTAGATTCAGTTTCGTGATAGCTTTGACAGAGATAAACATAGTAAATGACTTTAGGGTACCGCGAGATTTGTAGGTAAAATATAAGTTCATTTTTTAATCGACGTTGTCCTCGGCGTAGAAGTCGTGGTTTCTTAAGCTCTGTAATACTACATCAACGCTACATCATTCCTTAGTAAAATTTGGGGTTCAATATTTTCATGCGCTTGCAACGGATTCTAGTGAAACAAATTGTGAAGTGAAACTATTTTTTTATGAAATAATAAGAGAAGCAACACATCGTCAAATAGGTCCATTTTAAATGCAGTTACCAGTACCGGTACATGTATGTCTCCATCCTTTTCTCTTCCGTTACGAACTGCCCACCAAACTTCCCAAAATTCTTGGACCGGTAAGATGGTCACATACATTGTACGGAAGCTGAGCTACTGTACATGTACTTACCGATGATGCCAGGTGGGTATGGGTCACCCCTGAAAGGCTGTGAGCCGACTCCATGACCAGGAGGGAACAGGTCAAGAGGGGGTACAATGACTTGCATTCTCATTCGATCTTGTTTCTCTCGGTACAACTGGATGTAGGTCTAAACATGCCAACAATCAAAATAAGTGATATCATTCATCATCGACAAATAGTGCTTGTCAAACTGAAGTTCAACAAATTTCTGATGCATCAGGCCCTCTTTTTAGTAGCAACACAGTACCAGTGCTTAACATTAACCCCAAAAAGGAGTTAGTTCCGTTTTACATCCAGCTACATGTAATTTCTGTACATGACTGAGATAAAAAAGAACTGGTCTAGCAATCATTCCGAATGCAAAACTCAACAATGACATTAATGGGCATGCTTATTCAAAGCATTTGGGTTTATAATAGTACCATCTCAATCCAAGAAGCTTTTATATACCTCAGTACAGAGCTATACCACTTGCTTCTGATCAGAATGGAGATAGAGAAAATTGCAGCATTAGATAGTAGTTGTTGCTGTTGTTGTCATCATTTTAGTTATTCATTTCAAAGTGTCTTTTTTAATTTGAATTTCAATAAGCATCTTCCCCTGAAAATATTAACCTCTTACTAGCCAGGTGTGAGGGCTGTACTGAGGAATATTGGAGGTGCAAACCAAGTGCATCGAGATCAGTTCAAAAACGACTAAGGGCCAATATCCCCCAGTATGGCTTGAACAAGCTATGTTAGTAAGTAGCTTATTACACTGCATATGAAACTCAAACCCATGATTGTTTCTTGCATATCCTGACATAGGATCGTAAAACATAAACAGTTTATCTGCATGGCAATATGCCAGCCAAAAAAGAACCAATCAGAATGCTCAAATTACATATAATTGAGCCTGCATCACAGAGTTCAAAACTGTGATACAAGTATCCACAGCACTTTGTCTAGTGAATAATTATTATGGTATTGTCCAAGGGGAGACTCCAATATAAAAAGGCTGGGATGCTTGTTGTCTCACATAGGGATATTAATCAAGGATTTTGGTCTCACTTAGCTGGATGTTCATGACAAAACAGCACTATTCTTAGCTGTCAAGGTCTCTTCCAGGGTGCACTTGCAGAATAAAATTAAAGAAACACCCTTACTTCCATTTTTAGCCTCTAGTCCAGTCAATTAGAATAGGTTCCTCACCTGAACAGCAGCTGGTAACTGAGCCAATTTTGTTTTAAGTAGTTTCTTTTAGGGTTCAAATAAAGCTCAAGCCACATTCAGATTAGTCTCCTTTAAAGGGGCACTGTCACGGTATTTAGCGTCATTTTACAATGCCGAAATGTGTTCCTGCATCAATGGAAGCCCAAACATAATGATGCAGTTTTGTTATCTAGGACTTAAACTACACTGAAACCATTTATTGCCGCCTAGCACTTAGTATGGCAAGGATGGAAATGGATTGAAATTTGAAAAAACTAGCCAGTTTTTTCAAATTCTAGATGCATTCCTTGAAAATATTGCCAGAAATTTATTATGGTTTGCTCTCTGAGCCACCATTCGTTTGATATGTTTCTTTTAGTCCATTTGAGCATTTTGGGAACGAGTAGAGGTACCAGGTTAAGATTTCAGCAACGAATGAAGCTGACAGTGTTCCTTTAATTCAACTTTTCCAACGAACATCCAATGTTTTCATATAGAAGTCCCCCCTGGGGTATTGGATACTGTAGTTAGGATACACACCGTCTTCCAACTTTTGGTTTCATCCTTCACCCTTGCACCTGCAAATACATGTACATGTAGATAAAAAAGGTTATATAATTTCAAAGAATTGTCTTTAAAAAAAACAAACATCAATAATGTGAGCATGTATCACTATTTTTCCGGTTATGGTTTTTTTTCTGGTTATGGTTTCACTATTTTTTCCGGTTAAATCTTAACAAACTAGTCTTGGGTTGCATGTGACGTCATCATTTTCTAAAATCCAAAACTAAAGAGCCACCAAAGTTATTATCTTCATCAGGCATGAGAGGGGGTAAATTTATATCTGTGAACAACTTTTCAGCTCAAAAAAACATTGCGTACGTCCTAAAAAACAGGCCAACATTTCTAAATTGTTAAGAGTTCTATGCGCAGTGTACGTGGACATAAAAGCTATGAATAGTTGTTTGGCCGAAAAAATATATATTACTTAAGCTCGGGATTTTTAGCCTTTTTAGAAGTTTCAAGTATTCGCAAAATGCCCTAATTTAAAATTGTTTGCTATCGATCAGTTGTTCCTAGTTGGCTATCTAGGCCACTGATAATCTGAACTGATCAAGCAAAGCTTTAAATAAGCACTTTTCTAATACTTTAACTTCTAAAAAAGCTAAAAATCCCGAGATAAGTATATATTTTTCGACAAGCACGTTAACAGCTTCATGTCACGCACCGCCAAACTCTGAAATTTAAAATGTGCCTGTTTTTAGACGAAGCATGTTCTTGAGCTCAAAAGTTGTGTCACAGATATAAATTTACCCCCTCTCATACCTGATGAAGATAATAACTTTGGTGGCTCTTTAGTTTTGGATTTTAGAAAATGATGACGTCACATGCAACCCAAGACTAGTTTGTTAAGATTTAACCGGAAAAAATAGTGAAACCATAACCAGAAAAAAAACCATAACCGGAAAAATAGTGATACATGCTCACATTATTGATGTTTGTTTTTTTAAAGACAATTCTTTGAAATTATATAACCTTTTTTATCTACATGTACATGTATTTGCAGGTGCAAGGGTGAAGGATGAAACCAAAAGTTGGAAGACGGTGTGTATCCTAACTACAGTATCCAATACCCCAGGGGGGACTTCTATATGAAAACATTGGATGTTCGTTGGAAAAGTTGAATTAAAGGAACACTGTCAGCTTCATTCGTTGCTGAAATCTTAACCTGGTACCTCTACTCGTTCCCAAAATGCTCAAATGGACTAAAAGAAACATATCAAACGAATGGTGGCTCAGAGAGCAAACCATAATAAATTTCTGGCAATATTTTCAAGGAATGCATCTAGAATTTGAAAAAACTGGCTAGTTTTTTCAAATTTCAATCCATTTCCATCCTTGCCATACTAAGTGCTAGGCGGCAATAAATGGTTTCAGTGTAGTTTAAGTCCTAGATAACAAAACTGCATCATTATGTTTGGGCTTCCATTGATGCAGGAACACATTTCGGCATTGTAAAATGACGCTAAATACCGTGACAGTGCCCCTTTAAAGGAGACTAATCTGAATGTGGCTTGAGCTTTATTTGAACCCTAAAAGAAACTACTTAAAACAAAATTGGCTCAGTTACCAGCTGCTGTTCAGGTGAGGAACCTATTCTAATTGACTGGACTAGAGGCTAAAAATGGAAGTAAGGGTGTTTCTTTAATTTTATTCTGCAAGTGCACCCTGGAAGAGACCTTGACAGCTAAGAATAGTGCTGTTTTGTCATGAACATCCAGCTAAGTGAGACCAAAATCCTTGATTAATATCCCTATGTGAGACAACAAGCATCCCAGCCTTTTTATATTGGAGTCTCCCCTTGGACAATACCATAATAATTATTCACTAGACAAAGTGCTGTGGATACTTGTATCACAGTTTTGAACTCTGTGATGCAGGCTCAATTATATGTAATTTGAGCATTCTGATTGGTTCTTTTTTGGCTGGCATATTGCCATGCAGATAAACTGTTTATGTTTTACGATCCTATGTCAGGATATGCAAGAAACAATCATGGGTTTGAGTTTCATATGCAGTGTAATAAGCTACTTACTAACATAGCTTGTTCAAGCCATACTGGGGGATATTGGCCCTTAGTCGTTTTTGAACTGATCTCGATGCACTTGGTTTGCACCTCCAATATTCCTCAGTACAGCCCTCACACCTGGCTAGTAAGAGGTTAATATTTTCAGGGGAAGATGCTTATTGAAATTCAAATTAAAAAAGACACTTTGAAATGAATAACTAAAATGATGACAACAACAGCAACAACTACTATCTAATGCTGCAATTTTCTCTATCTCCATTCTGATCAGAAGCAAGTGGTATAGCTCTGTACTGAGGTATATAAAAGCTTCTTGGATTGAGATGGTACTATTATAAACCCAAATGCTTTGAATAAGCATGCCCATTAATGTCATTGTTGAGTTTTGCATTCGGAATGATTGCTAGACCAGTTCTTTTTTATCTCAGTCATGTACAGAAATTACATGTAGCTGGATGTAAAACGGAACTAACTCCTTTTTGGGGTTAATGTTAAGCACTGGTACTGTGTTGCTACTAAAAAGAGGGCCTGATGCATCAGAAATTTGTTGAACTTCAGTTTGACAAGCACTATTTGTCGATGATGAATGATATCACTTATTTTGATTGTTGGCATGTTTAGACCTACATCCAGTTGTACCGAGAGAAACAAGATCGAATGAGAATGCAAGTCATTGTACCCCCTCTTGACCTGTTCCCTCCTGGTCATGGAGTCGGCTCACAGCCTTTCAGGGGTGACCCATACCCACCTGGCATCATCGGTAAGTACATGTACAGTAGCTCAGCTTCCGTACAATGTATGTGACCATCTTACCGGTCCAAGAATTTTGGGAAGTTTGGTGGGCAGTTCGTAACGGAAGAGAAAAGGATGGAGACATACATGTACCGGTACTGGTAACTGCATTTAAAATGGACCTATTTGACGATGTGTTGCTTCTCTTATTATTTCATAAAAAAATAGTTTCACTTCACAATTTGTTTCACTAGAATCCGTTGCAAGCGCATGAAAATATTGAACCCCAAATTTTACTAAGGAATGATGTAGCGTTGATGTAGTATTACAGAGCTTAAGAAACCACGACTTCTACGCCGAGGACAACGTCGATTAAAAAATGAACTTATATTTTACCTACAAATCTCGCGGTACCCTAAAGTCATTTACTATGTTTATCTCTGTCAAAGCTATCACGAAACTGAATCTAGAACACATCGATAAGTCCGAAATAAAAATTAAAAATTTAGCCGTCGTGGTTCACGTTCTTCAGACAACACAGAACTTGGTCATTTCACGTTGATGTTTTGCAGAGGATGGCATTGAATCTTTTGTTTAGCGACATTACCGTTGCCGTCGTGGTTTTCTTAAACTCCCTTTTTTGACGCCTCTCAAGCGAACAATGAATTGAGTTCACCAAGAGACATTTGCACAGTTAGGCTTTTGAAGTTTTGATGCTCAAAGCGTATGAGCTGCTCGGCATTTTGCCCGACACATAATAAACAGTACTTGAGGGTTAGATTGCAAAATGGTGATGTGGCTTATGGATTCCACTGTCAATATTGTAACATGTCCTGTTCATCATTTTTTAATTTCAGGTGGCCACAATGATCTGTTTCCTAATTTACCATTCATACCTGGTGGAATTAACCCCACCACGGGGACTGGGCTGCCACGACCTCGCTTTGATCCATATGGCCCTCTACCAGATATCAATCAAATGCCAGGACCGCATCGGAGGGGGCGACGCCCGGGCCCTTCTGGGGCTTCCCGCCGGGATTCTTATGAAACAACATCGTTCTTGTTTGAAATACCGTCATTCTTGAGTGAAATAATGTCATTCTTGTATGAAATTACATCAGTCTTGTGTGACTAAAGAAAAATATGATATTATGAACTTGAAACAAGACATCTCCAGAAGTCAGTGGAACAGTTTTACAATCCGAATATGGCAGCTTCCAGCTGAGTGGATAGACTGTCAGTTTTAGCGTATCATGGGAAGGACATTACTTAGCGCTGTAAACAATTTCACAGTCTTATTCTTTGGATCATACAGATCATATGAAGTGAATGATCTTTTTCAAACATGCATTCTTTGATTTATAGGTTTAAAACCTGTTGTAATTAATAAAATTTGGAAATTCTTCAACATCTTCATAATATCTTATGGTTAGCAGAAGAAAATGTTTAAAAAAAACAACAACAACCTCTTAAAGATATGTTTTGGCTTGACTGATGACACAAGTAATGCCTAAACATATCTATAAAAAGTTATCTCGTGGGTATTAGGTTGCTATTTCGCACTGTCTTTATATACTAAAATATTGGGTTTTTTGTTAACTGAAATGCTGAGGTTCTGCGGCATTTTCTATGTTTCACTTCTTGACTTCCTCAATCTAATTTAAGTGGCTATCAATCACCCGTTGAACCTGGAAAATGAATCACCTGTTTGCTATAACGGTGACAATTTTGAGGCAACTGCACTACGTTTTTGATGCATAAGTCATACGGCATATCATTTGTCACTTCTCATCTGATCCGTGTTTGGCACTCAAATACATGACAGACCAAGTGATTATAATTGTACCTGGAAAAGATAACTTACAGTCTTTCCCGTAAAACCGTGAACACCAGAGAACATTTCTGGAATGTTTATTGTTTCGCGACCAATCAGAAGCGAGATGTAACTTCAAGAGATAAGCGCCAAGCTGCAACATGGATTAGTCACGACTTGATTCGAAACAACGAGCTGCTTTTTTCTTCCAACGAACTGGCTTTTCTTCCACGACTAACCTTAAAAAACCAAACTACCGAATTCGCAATAAACCTAGAAGCGATTGTAAATTGTCAAAATCTACACCGGTATTTGTTTTCGGGTGAAGGCTTCTCAGCTACAAAAAAAAAAAATACGGATCGAAAATCACCAATCACAGCCAACTAGCATGACCCTTTGCACTGCACGTGAAGCACACCAGTCAGCCCCGCTTCTGATTGGTTCGGTTTCTTTTTTTCTCTCAGACACGCTGTCTAGTCTTGTCTGATCCTATCTACTCGATTCAACATCGCTTTCCCGTAATATGTCACGTAATATTCTCTGCACAAGCTGAAATACAAAAGAACAATTTCAGTATTTGAAAACGGTAAAATTGAAGATTTGTCGCGGAAGAAAAAGCCAGCTCGTTGTTTCGAATCAAGTCGTGACTAATCCATGCCTCGGTTTGGCGGTTATCTTCTGCGGTTTCATCTGGCTTCTGATTGGTCGCAAAACAATAAACATTCCAGAAATTTTCTCTTGTGTTCACGGTTTTACTAGCCTGATTCTCAGACGTCCGAGGTCGTTCGCGGCGTCTTCGCTACCCCTCTCTCCCTCTCCCGTCTGATATACTCTGTGCGAGGTGGTGTTCATGACGTCAGAGCACCTATTGTATGGAAAGAGCCAATCACAACGCGCATAAGAAATAAAGCGTGGAAAAGTCAACAAATCAATTTCACACGGGTGTTTTGTTTATTCGATCTGATTTTTGGCAAAGCGAAGATTTCTCAGCTATGTTTCAATCTTCTACCCGAAGAACGCTGTCTTATCTCACACGAACTCGATTCAGTGCTTGTTCTGTGCTGAATTGCTCGAATCAAGCGATAGTATAGCGGTTTCTGAGCGCTCGTGGGATTTTCGAGGAACTCACTGCAAGATTTTAGATTGTGAATTACAGACTTACAACGAGGACTTGCAATATGTTTGCAAAAAAAAAAAACTACCCAAAGTTGAAAAAGATTTTAAAAAAATGATGTCAAATCTCAAAAGTCTTGAGGACGAGTTGAGGGCGGAAATAAAAACGCCGCGGTTCGCATAAAGCGCGCGGAGTATCTGTCGCGAGATCGCTCGAAACGAAGCCGGCGAAGAAAGCTCTATTTCCTGCAAGTCCACCTCAAGATCGAACAAGGTTTCCTTCGCCAGTAACGGCGGGGAGAGTTGTAACAAGTCTGATAGGGTTACCTCCTGCAGTCTCGATGGTTGGATACACAGCAGTAAGGTATTCAGGTGTTTCTGTTGTTTTGTGGGCATTTCGTACATGTGTAAACATTGGAAGAAATTTCTTCTCATCTCCAGGGGACAAACTTGGTGCAGCAAATAGGGAAACAGTATCCAAAAGCAATTTAGATGAAGAGCCTTTTGTATAGACGGTTTCACGGTCGTGGACGTCATCTTGGTAGTAGGGCAAACGCGGCAAAATTTACAGTGAATGTAAAGGAAAAATCGTGATTTTGATGCTCGATAACTCGAGGAAGTTTGACCTTCTACAGTTTCTATGAATTAAAAACTAAAAATGCTAGCTAAAAGAGGTAATCGATCAAATTTGAGAATTGTACTCTTACAAAGAAGGCCGCATATTTAAATTCTTATTTCTCATATATTTGTCTGTAAAATGGAGCCGCCGTTCGCGGGAAAATTTAGAAGCGTTTGTATGAAAAACTGAAACGACGATTTCTCGCTTCTCAGCAAACCGATGCTCTTCAGATTTAATCGGTATACTTTTTTAGCTTATGTCTTTAGTTTGCAATTCACCGAAATTTCAGAATATCAACCTTACTTCGTGTTATCGAGCATCAAAATCACGATTTTTCCCATACATTCACTGTAAATTTTGCCGCGTTTGCCCCACTACCAAGATGACGTCCGCGACCGTGAAACCTTCTATAGGTTTGGACAATTTCTATATTGAAGCCCGCTTTTACGTTTTTTTTTAAGTTTCATGATATTCCCGTAGTATTCGATCATGGCTCGTTTTGCTCGAAAAGGGGGTGATGCTCCATATACCAAGTCCCGAGTGACGTCACTAGGTGTGGTTATTATGAAATTGCTTCATAAATTGTCATGCACACCAAATTATCTTCATTCGGAATGATAAGGACAGTGGAGACAGCTGGGACAACGGGGACAGCTAGGACAACTGGGAAAACTTGGACAACTGGGACAGCTGGGACAACTGGGCCAATTGGGACAACGGGGACAGCTGGGACAATGGGACACCTGGGACAACGGGAACAACTAGGGCAGCTTGGACAACTGGGACAATTGGGACAGCTGGGACAATTGGGACAACTGGGACGGCTGGGACAACGGGAACAACTGGGACAGCTAGGATAACTGGTACAATTGGGACAGCTGGGACACTTCGGGAAAGCATGACATGAAGGAGAATTGCTTTTGCAGGACTCAGTACTGGATGGAAAAACCGTGGAATCGTTTGTCGATCGCTTCCAGGTCAACCTCTGTCGGCGAGGAGGAAGATTCAAAATGGCGTCCACCAGTAAATTGTCTTGCAGCAAAGTACTTTTTTTCCTGACGTTAGTGGTGCTTTTTACTTCATTATTCGCCTGTGAAACAGTTGAACTATCGGAAGCTGAACTCAAGTTTATCGAGGATTTAATCCAAGGCTACGAAAAAAGAAAGGTCAAATGTATTCAATGAGTTTTGGGTCCGAATCCTACCGTCGATGGAAGCCACGTGCGATCAGTGATACTGTGGGATCCCCTTGGACAGACCAAATGCGAAGGACTGATTGTTTGCCCACAAGGTCAGTCACCATTGCGTCCCAAGAGATGGAAAAGTGCCAGCACTAAGAAGGGACACACCAAGAAGCATTTAATGCATACAGGAAGAGGTCCTTTTAATTTCTTGTGTTTACTTATGTGAAAGCACACACCATGAAATGATTGCCCACGACCTTTCCATTAATTTGGCTTTGAAGTCATCGAATATCGTCACCCCTTTCGTTTTGCAGGGGTCACCCCAAAACGCAGACCATGCAGACTGCAGACTGCAGACTGCAGACCGTGCAGACCATGCAGACTGTGCAGACCGTGCAGACTGAGGACTTTTTTTTTCTAACACTTGACTCGCTTTTTCACTTTTTTCGGTTCTACAGTTACAAAATAGCGTTAAATATGTCGTGATGTTTGTTATTTATCCACAGACCGCGCAAACTCGACGTCGGACTGTTTATTCAATAGACAAACGCGTTTGATACACTTTGTATGGGAAATTTCCTTTACTGATCCTTAATATACTAAAATCAAGCATAAAATTAAACTTCCACATATCCTGGGTGCAAATTGCGTCGATTTTTGACGGGTTTGTGGTTTTAATTGTTTTGTTCAATTTGCCAGTGTTCGTGTTTTTTTTTTTTTTCGATTTTCTTAGGGCGTGTTTGTTTGGGATCGATCCGGAATAAGAATAATTGGAATAATGGGAGTAAGCGTTTGTTTGGGAGCTATTCTCATTCCGGAATATCTGGATTTCCATTCCGGCTATTCTACTCCTAGGAGCAGAATAGCCGGAATATATTCCGGAATATATTCCGAAATATATTCTTACATGTATTCCGGAATATCCCAAACGAACATGCCCTTAGTCTCCGTTAACCTGTTAACCGCTTCATAACACAAAGCAAGGACAATGACTCTAGGCGACGTCGTCCCACAAATCGCTTTTGCTTCACAAAGAGTAGAATCGCTATTAGACAAGGAGTATTGCAACTTTCGGGTAGTCCGTTGATCGCGACCGTAACTGCTCGCGTGAGATTTTCCTTACGCGTCACGCACGACACACTAAGCGACTACGACGTGCCAAGTGAAAGACGGACTACTTGTAGTCTAAATCCCCGCAAAAACACAACTGTCATATAAAGGCCATAGAAATTAACCATCGTATCAACTCATTACGATGACCGTAGTGCCCTGAGAATTTCAAATGTTACACCCTTTTTTTTTATTAAGAACCAGTAAAATTTAGCTCAGGCTCAATGTTCTTATTTTTTCGGCCATTGCAGCCTCAAAATGTTCCTATTTTGTTCTTAAAATTCTGTGTTCTCTAATGGCTCCAAATGTGGTTATACCGTACTGTACTGTACTTCACTGTAGGGACCCTGACCTGCAGGGTACCTAAACCATACCTTTCACATGCATCATACAGTGATGGACAAAGAACCTGTACTTATCAGTACATGTAGTGTTCAGTGTTTATACTCATACATGTAATCTGTTACTGTTTACACACGAAAAGTGTGATAAGCATGGGCGTAGCCAGGATTTTTCAAAGGGGGGGTCACACTGAGTCAAACAGAGGGTACTCATCAGATTGTCACCTGAATATTGTAGGTTATTTGCTTACAAAAAGGCTTACAAAGGGGGGGTCATGGGCACCCCAGGACCCCCCCTTGGCTACGCCCTTGATAAGGGACTGTGCAATAATTATCTGGAGGGGGGGTTCTAAGATTAATAGGGGGGCCTGAACTTAAACCAAAGCGCAGGGTAGGGGGGGGTAAGATGTAATTTCTTAAACATTTGTAAGGGGGTTAGAAGTTAAACTGAGAGGTCTGATCTCAATCCATGGACTCAATATAATGTATATTACATGTAAGCTAATTAATCGTATCTATAACAAAATTCTCGATCGTGATTGGTTCTCCGCGCGCCTATTTGTCACGTAATCGGCGCCCGATCACGTGGGTGTCCCATTACAGCTGTCCGATTTGAACTTTTCGTAATCAGACACCTGTAATTGGATACCACGTGATTTTCATGCCAATTACGCGTGCTTCAATGGCTTCCTAAGCAAAGTTTTCTACAGTTTTCAAAACTTAGGAAAAGCGCTACAGATGTTTTCGCTCAAAAAAAGTTCTCAGAAGACATTTTTTCCCGAAATTTGTTATAGATACGATTAATTAGTAATTGGACCTCGTGTCGTACAATTCAGGGACTAATCGTGCTCGTAATTTCAAATTGGCCTCACGCTTCGCGCTCGTCCGATTTTGAGATTACTCGCTTGATTACTCCCTGAATTGTACTCCACTAGGTCCAATTACTATTACTAATCAAAATCAATTTTTGGAATCTTGGCTCTAAAAGCAGACAAAAGAACAACACCATTCCAGAAGATATTTGTTGGGAGAGCAGAGACGATGTTGAAAGACTGACTAACAAGCAACTTCGGCTCTATCTAAGGCAAGAAGGTCTAATGGTATCTGGAAACAAGGCACAATTAGTTGAGCGAATACTTAAGCATGCAGATGGTTCTGTAGCAAGAACATTTGATGAAGACATCGAAGATGACGATGAAAACATGCCCTCCAGTTCTCATGATGATACCTCAAGGGATTCTGATGAGGAGTCAACCGAGTATGAAGGTGGTTCATCAGGCGACGATTATGTGGAGCGCAGCTTCCAAGTTTTATTTATTGATGATCCAGAAGTAGTGTAAAGGTAAAGAGGGATGTAGGGAGGATCGGTGGTTGGGGAGGGGGGGTTGAAAGTAATCTCCCCTCTAGACGGGGGTGGACAAGAAGTTATTTTAACTTTAATTCAGGGGGGTGCAACTTTATTTTAAGGCCTACTTTGCAAATTTTAGAACCCCCCCCCCTCCAGATAATTATTGCACAGTCCCTAATGAAGTTTAAGAGTGATGAATATATCTGGAATACTGTATAGTAAAGACCCTGAATTTTGAAAAGAAACGTTGGCTTCACACTGTCGTCGCGGTCTATTTGTTCGGTCAAAAAAATTTCAGCCTCAGATTGTTCTTAAATTGTTCTTATTTTTCGAGCGATTTCAGCCTCAATGTTCTTATTAAGTTTGTTCTTATTAAAAAAAAAACAGTGTATTTGGTTTTCTGTCAGCTCGGCATACCGGAATTTTTGACATGATCAGGCGGTCACGCTCCAACAGCCATTTGGATATTACATTTTGCACACCTGAGTAGAAACTGCACATGTTGCTTGTGACATTACATTAGAAGTAAGGTTTATTTGTACATTTTAAAATAGCGTTACTTAAGAATATTTTGGACCAAAGGGATTGCGGAGTCTATAACACGTCAACAGTCACATACCGAGCTTGCGCGCCCGTGTATAACAAACACTCCGATATATAATTGAACGTAATTAATGTGACCAGAACCAAAACATATGTGAGTCGAAAGTAAATGCAAAAACAAGTCAAAAATTGACGCAATTTGCGCCCAGGATATGTGAAAGTTTAATTTTATGCTTGATTTTAGTATATTTAGGATCGGTAAAGGGAATTTTGTCTATTGAATCAACAGTTAGATGTCGAATA
>JAHPZR010027918.1:0-62500 GCA_019787425.1 Platygyra sinensis
AAAAAAAAACGTTACCACAGCCGTCTCGCTGAGTTACTGGCAGTGAAGAAACAGGAGAGTTGCACTATCACATGGATTAGGACTCGAGTCTCATTTGCCATTTTGAGGTCTGTATTGGTTTGCCTGTGAGGCTCGTATACTAGGAGGAGAACTACTAATATACAGGAGACTGATCTAGAACTAGAGGTCTCGGTCACATGTAGATAGTTTATCCTTCTGTAAATAGGGTTATCCTTCTGGAAATTCGTCACTGAGTTTATGGCAAAAAGCATTTTTTATCGGTTTATAATAATAAGAGTTGTTTTAATTTTTTATATAAATATACCTGTTTGTGTTAAATGAGGCCAAGAACCGTTTTATAAATTTTGGAAATAGTAATACTGGAGAGATTTTAAGACATCATTCTTGCTAGGATGGAGGCATTTTATTCATCAATTGGTATAAGCATACTACTTGTTTTTTTGAGTTCTTAATTTCGTTTTTCAACGTGTGTATTTTTGCTGATTAAGAGAAATAAAGTTGTATAATAATAATAATGATAATATAATAATAATATAATAATAATAACATAATAATAATAACATAATAATAATCATAATGATATAAATAATGATAATAATAATGGGTCAACGTGTAGAGCAGTATTATCAGTACAGGAGGAACAGCAAAATAAGCTCAGCGTGAGTTTCTGGTTTTGATGGAAGACTCAAAAAAGCAACCAGATATGGCACAGAGTGTACAAAGATATCAGCTGGCTGTCGATGGAGCAAAAGTCAGACTTAATACTGTTGGGTGCCCTGGCATGTTTCTAATGTCAACAACAATAATTATCAACCCAGAAAGCATGGTGGGCTACAATAACAAACTCAAACAGATGGTTGTGGGAATAAAAATTTGGGTCAACAATCAAGTGAATCTGGCCGTCAACTAATGGCAGGAGGGCCCTCAAAAATTAACCTGCCAAACAGCCACCCTTAAAACCTGATTCACAAAGCGGCAAAAGCTGAATTGAAACCCCTTTTCTTTAGGGCAGACAAGGTCAAATAGTGAGCCTGCAGAGCCAGAAAAATGGAGTCCATGGTTTCATAACACGAAGTAAACAAAACAGCTGTCATCGTTGGAGTCCCGACTTTGCTGTTTATGGCACTGCACGTTAACGCCGCTTGTTAACGTATTTTTCAACTAAAAAAAGAAACCACCGCCAAGAATCAACTTTGTAAAACAAAGAAATAAAACTGAACACATGGTCACCACAAAACATCAATTTCAGTGCTACTGAGCAGGAAACCTCAGAAACTACAGAATAGTTAGTCAGAATATTTCAGTAATTCCCAATTTAAGATTGTTTTTGTCACTAAATACAAGTTTTTATCATGCCACCAGTAAACTCGAATCTCTTTCTGGAACTTTCCACTCATTTTGCAATCATTGCAGTACCGCTGACAGTCAGCGAGTTCATTCAAAACAAATTCAAGATTCATAGGGGAAGAATTAATTACTTGGCTGATCAATTGGATAAACATATCTCAAGATGTCACAGCTAGCTAGAGACAGAGAAACTACAGAATTGATTGTAATTCCCAATTGAAAGTTTTTTGTTTAATAATATACGCAATGTCAGATTCAGTCACACAAATGCCTCCTGCAGATGGAGACAGGCAGCAACAGGTGACTTCAAAAATTCAATCCACCAAACCAAAAACCCAAAATGAGTGGCTGCAGGCAAAGCTGTCACTGCATAAACAGAAAAAACCTTTGGCTGAGGCTCGTGTCTCTGTTGCAAATAATCAGCTCATAGAGCCAGGCCCTGAAGAAGAGGTGAGTCCTGACATTAACAGTTCTGGCCCAAGAAATGTTTTCACTACCACTCAATGGCTCAGTGTCATCAGCATTATAGTTTCAATGTTTGGGCTCTGCTGGAAATGTGAAGAGATAAAAATCCCTCTAAACCAAGAGACCACCATCACCTTTGCCATTAGATGCTGGTCTCCATCAAAGAAAAGGCATCCGCTCAATCAATTGGAAAATAAATTGAACTTTTCCCTCATTAATATATTACGATTAACCCAAAAGTTATGTGCAACAAGTTTTTATCAGTACTGCTTCTATTTTTAGAATAGGGCTGCTTTGGATTGACTTAAATGAAAAGGTTTTCAAAACAGTCCACCATCTTTTTTCTGCGTCATTCACTTAGGCAGAAGAAGAGGCATTTCATGATAAAGAAGAGGCACGTTATGACGACATCGTTGATGTTATGGCACCACAGTAAATTTCATTTGAAAATTAAGAATGCTTTTTTTATAGTGTCTAACAACAAGCTCGTGAAAACAATAATGGATGCTACATGTACCACTCTCACTGGGCTGGCCACCAGCATCGGCTGGATTGCGAGAAAGGTGGTTAAAGAAAACTTCACCTCTAACCACAACAGCAGCAGCATGAACTATGCAATGTTCACTGTTAGCATCACACTGAAAAAATATTTCGAAGACCAGAAGATTCTTCCAACCAGTAAAAAACAAGCTTATTAATATAGTCAAAGAAGAAAATGGCCAGAATTGCAATGATGATCAGTGGTCCAATTCTTAACACCACTGCTTTCACCGGCAGCAACTATCTGGCAAAATATCTGTCTGGCGACAGTGGAAAGGCTGCATTAGAAGAGAAAATACCACACGACAATTAGCCCTTGAAGGTTATCAGGCTCCAGTGGCAAAATACACTTGTGACTCCACCAAGCTTCTTATTTGGATCGAAACCAACAGGGAAATCAAGAAACAAGTGAAGCAGAACTTCACAAACATCTATTACGCATTCAAACTCTATAACCAAGCCCATCCAGATCGGCAAATAACGCGGCCTAAAGAACCGCAATTCTCTAACTTTTATCAGCCCAGCAGGAAGCAGAAACTTGGCCAGTTGCTTTTAGTGTGCGGCAGCCCACTCACACTCAGTTACGCAGCTTTTCGTTTTCTCTGAACTTTCTGGCAGGTGTAAAATATCTCTTCTTCAAATGGACTCCAAGCTCGCCAAAGTCTACTACAGCCCACAGGGCTACTGGAAAGGCCTCACTGCCTCACTGCCGTGAAAGTTCCTTGAAGAAACAGCAAGCAGTGGCTTATCAAACAAGCTCTTTGGCAGATCTACCTCCCCACACCGGGCTACATTCCTATGCCCGAAATTAGACTTATTAACACCCAGTGCAGTCCACCAAGGAGACCCTGGGCGTTTTCCATTTACCAAGAGATTCCGGAAATTCCGGTTGGGTTGTTAATGGAACATGATTGTTCAGTTTGTTCCACTGGAGAAGTTCCGGAAAAAGTGGAACTTTTAAAAAGGTAGTCCCATTTTCCTGTCAGAAATTTTCTGATGGAACTGTGTGTACCATTTACAGGTTTCGCAAATGTTTTCACCAGTTCCAGGCTGCTCGCGTCTATACCTTCGGTAGGCAAATATGGCGGCTACTCCCTCAGCTAGCTCGGTGCCTTTCGTCTGCTCCGCTTTCTTCAAATGCTCAGTCTGTCATGGCCTGACTCCTGATCTAGGAACTTAGGAACTCTTCCTGTGGCTTGCAGTTCTCAGCACAGGGCTTCAAAGGTCCCTTGAGTCATCCTGAAGTGGCTTTTAAATTCATTGATCATATATGCAGGCAAAATATTTTCATAAAAACCTTTATTTCTGTGAAGGTCGTGCCTCATATAGGTTGCAGCTGCCACCAGGATAGGAATGTCATCATCATCTGACTTAACGAGACTCTCTTCTTCCAAAGAGAAGACTAGCATTTTCTTCAACAACAACAGCGATTCATAATATCCTTCCTAATCAAGTCAGCCTGTTCCGTGCTGGTATAGCTAATAACAACACTTGTCCACTGTGTAACGCTGAAAAACAAACCAGCAATCACATGCTTTACAGCTGTCCCGAAACCACCACGTTTTGGGGTCAGGTCACCAACTGGTGGTATCAAAAATTTAAACAAAACTTAATTCTCAGCGAATGCATAATCTTATATGGTTGGCACCAAAAATCATCGAACGAGCAAGTTCTCAACTACACTCTTATCCTTGCAAAATATCATTTTTTGCACCAGCGTACGAAATAACAAGTTGGATTTTGACAGCTTTCTTTCTCGTCTTAGAACCCATCTGAATATTTTAAGAGAAGTCTCTTGAAAACAAAACTCTCAATATCTTTCAATCTACTTGGGCCCACCTATTGTAAAAAAAAAAATTATTACTAAGTATTATACAACTGTTAATACTATTAAGACAGTGCAAGCTGCGTTCAATCTTTTCGTTTAACTTTTCTCTCTGTCTGTTCCCCGTCCCATGCTAGCAATTTTGTAATTAGAGCTTGTAAGGGTAGTATTGTCTGCATTGTATTGTAAGTAATGATGACACGAACTGTTAGTTTTGTTTGTTAAGTTATGTTTTAAGTAGAGTCTGCATTGCATGTACTGTTATTATTGTAAGCAGTGTGAATATTTGTTTAATTAATGGAAAAAAAGGAAAAAAAAACAACAACAACAGTTTGCGCCGCCATTTTGGATTTTGGCAGGAAACACATCGGATGGTGAAGGAAATCTGGGAATGAATGGGAGGACTGTGTCAAATGGAACACGTCCTTCACTGATAAACATTTCCCACCGAAGTTTCTGGAATTTTCTGGAATCTTTTGGTAAATGGAAAACGCCCCCTATTTTGTTGTCTTCATCGATTTCGTCTTTCTCACCATACGTAGGTAAGGTAATCCAAAGAACTGTGGGGCAGAAGAACGTTCGATGTTCAGCATTTATATCGAAAATATGAGCGAAATTCTGCTTTAAGCGTATCAGGAAATCTGATGGAATGTGGTCTTCATCTATCGCGAAATCCAGGTCTTTTGGATCGTCCGGTCGCAGACGCTGACGTAGCCGATTAGCCGCTCTAGCCAGGTGCAGTGGCTTGCTCAGCGCAGGGCATAGAGCTGGAGTAAGTTCCTCGAGCAGAACCTGTGCGAATAGAGCAAGAGAACAACTTCTATTAAAACTCTTTTTTGCAGAAAAATTATATATTCCAGGTATATCTTAAAATAACTATTGAATTGAACTTAAATTTTAAGCTAAAAGACTATTAATAGGGAAAAATTCAGCTTGAGGAACTTTGTCACTGATCCTAACTAAACTTAGGCATACCATATGCTTATCAATGTATCTTACAGTAAGTAATCTCTTACCTCTTGAACAATGGCTTGCGCTGGCCTGAATAACTGTTCCTCGGCTTTTCTCTTGACGTTTGTCCTTATTTTGGCTGCCAACAGCGCGCCTCCGTCGGAAGGATGGTTGTGGCTGCTTAGTCCAGGTTGGAAATCTTCACCGACCTGTTTTACGGACGCTCTGCATTCGTTTAGTTTGGGGCGGGCGGTGCACTGCCAGTCGATGGCTGTCTTTCCTCTGCGTTTGACATTGTACCTGTAGCCCAGGCTGTCAACCAACATATCCCGCCTTCTACAGGTACTCTACAGGTACCCGCGCGTAATCAAACAAATACAGTTAGACTCAATGGCTTTTTAACCGTGCAAATGCTTAATAAAAAGGTTTAATGGCGTTTGATACTCTACAGGTAGAAGCCGTGGGAAGGTTTATTAAGTTTTACAAATATAAGATCAACCGGCCGCGCATTATCAACATGGCGTGGGCGGGAAAGAGAGATTGGGGAGAGTGAAATGAACAATTTAAAACGTAACCAGCAAACTCATGACACAAAGGTGACATTTTATTCCTCGTGTGATTTGTAAATACATTGCAAATTACTTTAAACTAAACGACTCTGAGTTGGGGCGAAACGACCCTAAGTTGGGGCGAAACGACTTTAAGTTGGGGCGAAACGACTCTAAGTTGGGGCGAAACGAACTTGGGGCGAAACGACCTGTTTCCGCCTGGTCGGAGATCCAAACGCCACGAGACACGAGAGCTCGCGTAAACTGAAGCGCATTGGATTATTTACCCATGCTGCATTTCGGACCGTTTCCAACCTCCTCTGGCTAGCTGGTAGGCATCCCGCCAATTAATAGACCTCTTTAGCTTGGGCGGTTTGTTTTCCCATTGTAGACCACGTGATGATACTCTTGATAATTCTTGCTTTCAAATTTTCAAATAGTCCCGTGTATATGAATGAATAATTTTAAGATAGACAAAAGAAAAATTCTCCAGAGAATACCACGTGTTCTACAATGGGAAAACAAACCGCCCAAGCTAAAGAGGTCTATTGAATCGACATTATTCTGGTTGCAGCCTTTCAGCCATTGTAAACCAGTTTGTCGGCACTTCGGCATTTTGTTAATTTTGCCACAAAGCTTTCATAGTCACAACTATTAATACAGTTGTTTTAACATATAATTATTCCAAAGAGATTTTAGAGCACACAGAAGTCGGTTATACTTAAGAGGGCAAATATTAAAGGAGCACTGTCACGGTATTTTAGCGTCATTTTACAATGCCGAAATATGTTCCTGCATCAATGGAAGCCCAAAAATAATAGTGCAGTTTTGTTATCTTGGACTTTATCACTACACCGAAACCATTTATTGCCGCGGCCTAGCACTTAGCATGGCAAGGATGAAAATGGATTGAAATTTGAAAAAACTAGCCAGTTTTTTCAAATTCTAGAGGCATTCCTTGAAAATATTGCCAGAAATTCATTATGGTTTGCTCTCTGAGCCACCATTCGTTTGATATGTTTCTTTTAGTCCATTTGAGCATTTTGGGAACGAGTAGAGGTACCAGGTAAAGATTTCAGCAACGAATGAAGCTGAAAACAGCAAAACTCCTGTGACAGTGTTCCTTTAAGGCTGTACTTGCGCTGTATTACAGTTAATGATAAAAAACTGTTTGAGGCATCTTTCAAAAGTTTCACTTTTGTGACGTCTCTGTCAAACAATTCTTGATCTCAAAAGAAGATAGGGCAGTCATCAATTCTTACGAGTGAGCTGTGCCATAACATTTGTTTAGGAAATTGTTTCTCAGACATTATGTGTTCATCAAAATTAACTTCTGCCGAGATTAGCATAGTACCTTTATAAAACAGTTTTTAATCTCGAGATTCTCTATGGTGTCTTTCTTGTTTAGGTTACGTGTGAGTACTATTGAGCCTCCATGTCTCTCTCGCTCAAGATCAAAAATATATTCTCATTTCTCCTGATTTGCTTCATCTAAATATTTGTTAATCCATGAAGCTTTTATAAAAGACTGAATATCTATCATTTTGAGACCACCATTTGAATACTCCTTAATTAATTTCATAACCTTCTGCTACCTCTACTGATGCAAATAATTCTACTAACAACAAGGTTGTCAGCAAAATACTTAAAGGGTCTATACGGCCAACAGGGTTTTCATACTTACGGTAGCTCTATACTGTGTAAAAAGGTATTCTAAGAAAAAAAATTGGATTCTGAGATTTTAACGCTCTAAGGTCTAGCTTTAAAGTCCCCGCTTCAGCCACGCCCAATAAAGTTGACCGTGAGTCAGTGCAGAAAAGGGTCTGGGTTTCTGAATGGGTCGTGACGTCAAGTCAGGAATCACGAAATCCTTCTAGTTTAGGTAGCTGTTGTTTCTGCAGTGGTGAGGAGTTTCCTTGACAAAAAACAAACAAACTGAAGTTCGCAAAGCAACGCGGCCATAAAGTACACAAGATAAAAACATAAAGCTTTGAGATATTCCTGAAGTGACATCATTTGTCACCAATCTTTCATTACGCAGTCAACTCCATTGGGTGTGGCCAAGGCGGGAAATTTAAAGTTTGATTTTACGGCAAAAAGCATCAGAATTCACTTTTTTGGGTTTGAAGACATTTTTAGATGTTATAGAGATAATGAAAACCTAAAACAACCTTTTGCTTTTACTACTCCAATATGCAAAATGCAAGTCACGTGCTCTGGTCTCGTAACGTTGGTGATTTAGGCTGTGCCATACCACAAATGACGTCAGAAACATCCGGAGACTCATCTTCTATATCAATATCCATTTGGCCCAGTAAATGCTCGCCATCTTTGTCAGAGCATACTTTTACTTGATATGTACCGGCCTCAAGTCCAGCTGCAATATTAAAGTATAGGTCCCTAATTAAACAGGAGTGATGATGGATGGACAAAAAATATTCTGACAGTCTTTTCATAAAGAAGCAGACATGACAAGTTTAATAACAACTTAAGTGGCCTGGTGCTGGTAGCCCTGGAAAGACAAATCCATTTATTTGGGTTCAGTTAAAATATTTGCCAAGTTTAAAGGAGCTAGCTTGGCTAGAAGACGCTCAAATAATTTTTCGAATTTTCCATATATTTTTCCATCAATTTTTTCCCTGCAAACCGCGTCTAGCACGTTTACACATCAGTTGTCTAACCATCCAATTTTACAGACAAATGTATGGGAAATTGAAAAATTAGCTGAGCGTCGCCTAGCCAAGCTACATCCTACAAATTCGGTGAATACAATCTCCTACCTAGTATTTTAACGTTGTGATTCACAAATTTTGTAAAATTCAATTTTGGAAAAAGTTATTTGAAAAGTCTGGAGTTCAAACGGTATCACAAAGCCGGAGTGACGTGCATAAGATCGCACTGTTTTAAACAACCAAAAATATGTAAATAAATTATCAGCTACAGCGCCAACACGCTCTACCTGTTAACAATGTTGAGAGACATGCCTTGGGGTAAAGAATAGTTTGTACAATACCAAAATCCAGCAGGTGCCGTGCCTATCTTTACAGAACGTCTAAAAGCCGAAACTTGGTTTGGGTTTGCAGAAGTGGACAGCAAAATTCTTAAACCTCTGTGGATGATGTTTGAAGAAATGCTTCCCTCCTTCTTCACCAAACAGATCCTGGACGAAGCTGTACCTCAACACATGAAGGATTAAAGCAAGCGCACTGGCCGAACAGGAGGTTATGGGAAAAAGCTGGTTGCAGCACTGTCAGCACGAAAGCTGTTGCTGTATGCCCTCACATTACTATTACATTGGTCTGTGAAACATGGGGCAATCATCAAAGCCGTTCATCACGATTGACTATCAGGCGACAAAGATCTTCACATGGTTTGTGGAGCAGTTCACAGAGGTCCAGTGCACCGGAGAGATGGACAAGAGTACAGCTCTACTTGCTGAGGTGTTCAAACTTCTGGGAAACAGCGATTATGAAAAACTCATTCAGGCACTGGAGGGCTAAACGTGCATGATCTACACAAAGGATGAGAAGGTGATGGATAGAGCGTTGCAAAGAGTGTACTTTGGTGATCTAAAAGAGCTCGGGTAAGCATACAAGCTGGAAAGCAGGAAGTCACAGTTCACAATCAATCCCCCGTTCCAGATCGGAATCGCTGTGCATCAGCTGGCAAAGCAGAGAATGCTTGAGTTCTATTACAATTTCTTGAATCAGTATTTTGATCGTTGCGATTTCCAGTTGATTCAGATGGATATCGACAGCAACAACATTGCCATCTCTGCTGATCGGCTTGAGGACGTTGTTCACCCAGAGTTGCATGCAGAATTTGAGGCAACAAAACAGTGGCTTGCATAGCACACATGGATCCGGCCTAACCACTACATTACCAGGTTGATTCCCAAATTTCCGCAAAATTTAATTATAAAACGTGACTTTCTTAAATATTAACGATAGAGTTGCCCCAAGCAACAAATAAAAACTAACGGCAAGCAAACCAGTGTCAATATGAACAATTAAGCATTTGGTGAGTGTGTTTTACTCCATGAACAAATTATAACCAGTTTCTTCCTTGTCCAGGCCTAAACTAAAGTGTATATGCCATCGTCCATTCTAAAAGGCTTAAGTTGGTTATCAATGATGACATGAACTGTTAAAAATGGCATTGACAGTTAATGAAACGGAAATTAGCAGCGGAGCTCAATGAAAGTATTGATAGAGCAGAAAACAGAGGGCTTCGTATAGTTGGTTGTGGATGAGCGAAGCATATGGCCACTTAGCAGCAGAAGCTGGGGCTGAGCACTTCCCATGAAGTCGTGGCCAGGATCAACCTGCAGCATCTGGGGCCAAGTCAAAGGGCTGCGCTTGTAAATCATCTGAAAAGCCTTCCTAACTTCAGCACAGTCCTTTAAGGTAAGAGGCTCAGCGTCTTTGTATCGGCAAGCAACATTGCCAATGGTCAGGGTGTACTAGTAAACATTGTGGCTGTGCAGAAGCTTGTTGTGAGACAGAAAAATAGGGGGCGTTTTCCATTTACCAAAAGATTCCAGAAAATTCCAGAAACTTCGGTGGGAAATGTTTATCAGTGAAGGACGTGTTCCATTTGACACAGTCCTCCCATTCATTCCCAGATTTCCTTCACCATCCGATGTGTTTCCTGCCAAAATCCAAAATGGCGGCGCAACTGTTGTTGTTGTTTTTTTTTTCCTTTTTTTCCATTAATTAAACAAATATTCACACTGCTTACAATAATAACAGTACATGCAATGCAGACTCTACTTAAAACATAACTTAACAAACAAAACTAACAGTTCGTGTCATCATTACTTACAATACAATGCAGACAATACTACCCTTACAAGCTCTAATTACAAAATTGCTAGCATGGGACGGGGAACAGACAGAGAGAAAAGTTAAACGAAAAGATTGAACGCAGCTTGCACTGTCTTAATAGTATTAACAGTTGTATAATACTTAGTAATAATTTTTTTTTTACAATAGGTGGGCCCAAGTAGATTGAAAGATATTGAGAGTTTTGTTTTCAAGAGACTTCTCTTAAAATATTCAGATGGGTTCTAAGACGAGAAAGAAAGCTGTCAAAATCCAACTTGTTATTTCGTACGCTGGTGCAAAAAATGATATTTTGCAAGGATAAGAGTGTAGTTGAGAACTTGCTCGTTCGATGATTTTTGGTGCCAACCATATAAGATTATGCATTCGCTGAGAATTAAGTTTTGTTTAAATTTTTGATACCACCAGTTGGTGACCTGACCCCAAAACGTGGTGGTTTCGGGACAGCTGTAAAGCATGTGATTGCTGGTTTGTTTTTCAGCGTTACACAGTGGACAAGTGTTGTTATTAGCTATACCAGCACGGAACAGGCTGACTTGATTAGGAAGGATATTATGAATCGCTGTTGTTGTTGAAGAAAATGCTAGTCTTCTCTTTGGAAGAAGAGAGTCTCGTTAAGTCAGATGATGATGACATTCCTATCCTGGTGGCAGCTGCAACCTATATGAGGCACGACCTTCACAGAAATAAAGGTTTTTATGAAAATATTTTGCCTGCATATATGATCAATGAATTTAAAAGCCACTTCAGGATGACTCAAGGGACCTTTGAAGCCCTGTGCTGAGAACTGCAAGCCACAGGAAGAGTTCCTAAGTTCCTAGATCAGGAGTCAGGCCATGACAGACTGAGCATTTGAAGAAAGCGGAGCAGACGAAAGGCACCGAGCTAGCTGAGGGAGTAGCCGCCATATTTGCCTACCGAAGGTATAGACGCGAGCAGCCTGGAACTGGTGAAAACATTTGCGAAACCTGTAAATGGTACACACAGTTCCATCAGAAAATTTCTGACAGGAAAATGGGACTACCTTTTTAAAAGTTCCACTTTTTCCGGAACTTCTCCAGTGGAACAAACTGAACAATCATGTTCCATTAACAACCCAACCGGAATTTCCGGAATCTCTTGGTAAATGGAAAACGCCCAGGGTCTCCTTGGTGGACTGCACTGGGTGTTAATAAGTCTAATTTCGGGCATAGGAATGTAGCCCGGTGTGGGGAGGTAGATCTGCCAAAGAGCTTGTTTGATAAGCCACTGCTTGCTGTTTCTTCAAGGAACTTTCACGGCAGTGAGGCAGTGAGGCCTTTCCAGTAGCCCTGTGGGCTGTAGTAGACTTTGGCGAGCTTGGAGTCCATTTGAAGAAGAGATATTTTACACCTGCCAGAAAGTTCAGAGAAAACGAAAAGCTGCGTAACTGAGTGTGAGTGGGCTGCCGCACACTAAAAGCAACTGGCCAAGTTTCTGCTTCCTGCTGGGCTGATAAAAGTTAGAGAATTGCGGTTCTTTAGGCCGCGTTATTTGCCGATCTGGATGGGCTTGGTTATAGAGTTTGAATGCGTAATAGATGTTTGTGAAGTTCTGCTTCACTTGTTTCTTGATTTCCCTGTTGGTTTCGATCCAAATAAGAAGCTTGGTGGAGTCACAAGTGTATTTTGCCACTGGAGCCTGATAACCTTCAAGGGCTAATTGTCGTGTGGTATTTTCTCTTCTAATGCAGCCTTTCCACTGTCGCCAGACAGATATTTTGCCAGATAGTTGCTGCCGGTGAAAGCAGTGGTGTTAAGAATTGGACCACTGATCATCATTGCAATTCTGGCCATTTTCTTCTTTGACTATATTAATAAGCTTGTTTTTTACTGGTTGGAAGAATCTTCTGGTCTTCGAAATATTTTTTCAGTGTGATGCTAACAGTGAACATTGCATAGTTCATGCTGCTGCTGTTGTGGTTAGAGGTGAAGTTTTCTTTAACCACCTTTCTCGCAATCCAGCCGATGCTGGTGGCCAGCCCAGTGAGAGTGGTACATGTAGCATCCATTATTGTTTTCACGAGCTTGTTGTTAGACACTATAAAAAAAGCATTCTTAATTTTCAAATGAAATTTACTGTGGTGCCATAACATCAACGATGTCGTCATAACGTGCCTCTTCTTTATCATGAAATGCCTCTTCTTCTGCCTAAGTGAATGACGCAGAAAAAAGATGGTGGACTGTTTTGAAAACCTTTTCATTTAAGTCAATCCAAAGCAGCCCTATTCTAAAAATAGAAGCAGTACTGATAAAAACTTGTTGCACATAACTTTTGGGTTAATCGTAATATATTAATGAGGGAAAAGTTCAATTTATTTTCCAATTGATTGAGCGGATGCCTTTTCTTTGATGGAGACCAGCATCTAATGGCAAAGGTGATGGTGGTCTCTTGGTTTAGAGGGATTTTTATCTCTTCACATTTCCAGCAGAGCCCAAACATTGAAACTATAATGCTGATGACACTGAGCCATTGAGTGGTAGTGAAAACATTTCTTGGGCCAGAACTGTTAATGTCAGGACTCACCTCTTCTTCAGGGCCTGGCTCTATGAGCTGATTATTTGCAACAGAGACACGAGCCTCAGCCAAAGGTTTTTTCTGTTTATGCAGTGACAGCTTTGCCTGCAGCCACTCATTTTGGGTTTTTGGTTTGGTGGATTGAATTTTTGAAGTCACCTGTTGCTGCCTGTCTCCATCTGCAGGAGGCATTTGTGTGACTGAATCTGACATTGCGTATATTATTAAACAAAAAACTTTCAATTGGGAATTACAATCAATTCTGTAGTTTCTCTGTCTCTAGCTAGCTGTGACATCTTGAGATATGTTTATCCAATTGATCAGCCAAGTAATTAATTCTTCCCCTATGAATCTTGAATTTGTTTTGAATGAACTCGCTGACTGTCAGCGGTACTGCAATGATTGCAAAATGAGTGGAAAGTTCCAGAAAGAGATTCGAGTTTACTGGTGGCATGATAAAAACTTGTATTTAGTGACAAAAACAATCTTAAATTGGGAATTACTGAAATATTCTGACTAACTATTCTGTAGTTTCTGAGGTTTCCTGCTCAGTAGCACTGAAATTGATGTTTTGTGGTGACCATGTGTTCAGTTTTATTTCTTTGTTTTACAAAGTTGATTCTTGGCGGTGGTTTCTTTTTTTAGTTGAAAAATACGTTAACAAGCGGCGTTAACGTGCAGTGCCATAAACAGCAAAGTCGGGACTCCAACGATGACAGCTGTTTTGTTTACTTCGTGTTATGAAACCATGGACTCCATTTTTCTGGCTCTGCAGGCTCACTATTTGACCTTGTCTGCCCTAAAGAAAAGGGGTTTCAATTCAGCTTTTGCCGCTTTGTGAATCAGGTTTTAAGGGTGGCTGTTTGGCAGGTTAATTTTTGAGGGCCCTCCTGCCATTAGTTGACGGCCAGATTCACTTGATTGTTGACCCAAATTTTTATTCCCACAACCATCTGTTTGAGTTTGTTATTGTAGCCCACCATGCTTTCTGGGTTGATAATTATTGTTGTTGACATTAGAAACATGCCAGGGCACCCAACAGTATTAAGTCTGACTTTTGCTCCATCGACAGCCAGCTGATATCTTTGTACACTCTGTGCCATATCTGGTTGCTTTTTTGAGTCTTCCATCAAAACCAGAAACTCACGCTGAGCTTATTTTGCTGTTCCTCCTGTACTGATAATACTGCTCTACACGTTGACCCATTATTATTATCATTATTTATATCATTATGATTATTATTATGTTATTATTATTATGTTATTATTATTATATTATTATTATATTATCATTATTATTATTATACAACTTTATTTCTCTTAATCAGCAAAAATACACACGTTGAAAAACGAAATTAAGAACTCAAAAAAACAAGTAGTATGCTTATACCAATTGATGAATAAAATGCCTCCATCCTAGCAAGAATGATGTCTTAAAATCTCTCCAGTATTACTATTTCCAAAATTTATAAAACGGTTCTTGGCCTCATTTAACACAAACAGGTATATTTATATAAAAAATTAAAACAACTCTTATTATTATAAACCGATAAAAAATGCTTTTTGCCATAAACTCAGTGACGAATTTCCAGAAGGATAACCCTATTTACAGAAGGATAAACTATCTACATGTGACCGAGACCTCTAGTTCTAGATCAGTCTCCTGTATATTAGTAGTTCTCCTCCTAGTATACGAGCCTCACAGGCAAACCAATACAGACCTCAAAATGGCAAATGAGACTCGAGTCCTAATCCATGTGATAGTGCAACTCTCCTGTTTCTTCACTGCCAGTAACTCAGCGAGACGGCTGTGGTAACGTTTTTTTTTTTTTTTTGTATTTTATTATTTTATTCCATCTTAGAAAGTTAAATACACTTACATATACATTTACACACAATGCACGTACACGGTGGACCTCTTTACATATATTACACACATTCATTTTTAAACATCTTAACAACAAGCGCAGTACAATATTATAATTATGATGCTCATTGCATTAGTTTTCAGTGAACTTGCCCCACTTTTTAAGATGGAAGGGCAACTTGTTACAAGATTTAGCAACCATTATTTCAAGTTGGTGAATCATTTTAATCCTAGCGATTAATACCATAATGGATGGTTTAGTTTTGTTACATCTGCAGGAATAAATGTATTTTTTCGCAATCAACAAAATATGATTTACAAATAAGTCTCTATTACAATCCATTATACCAAACATTATATCTTTATTAGATAGAGGTTCAATTTCAATGTCTTGGTTGCCCATCCATTTTATAACTTCTGCCCAGAATATCTTAGTGTAATAGCAAGTTACAAAAAGGTGTTCAAGAGATTCATCTGCTTCTCCACAAAAAGAGCAAGCTGAAGATGGAATTATCCCAATTTTGCTGAGGAGGACATTCGTGGCAAGACATCTGTTGAGAAGTTTATATTGAAATTCGCGTGATTTTGCGTCCAAGGCAACACGATGTGGTAGGCTGTATATTTTTTTCCAATCTAATTCATCGGATGCGAATCGAGCGTTGTATTTGAGTTGAGCTGTTGGTGGAGTAATGCTTCTATCACGAATTTCCTTATAAATGAGCTTTGATTCGGCTTTGCCAAGTAAGACATTTTGACCATTTAAGTGTAACTGAACTTGATTTTGTGAGTTGAAAGGCTCGATGAAAGAATGATTACATGTTTTTAAAAATGCGCGCCATTCAGTTGGGAGAGCATCAATTACACAAGTAAGTCTGAAAGCATCTAATGGTGAAATATTCAGTTCTCGAAGATGGTTAGTCAGAAGCTTGTTGTCTTCATAAATCAGATCTCCTATTCTGAGAATGCCTATATTTGCTAACCTATTGTGATATACAGACTTACCATCCACACAAATAGCTTTGTTATTCCATAAAATTATTTTTGAAAGATCTGGATTGGTGGGGTTTTGTAAGCTGCCTTGCATTGCAGCAGAGCATTCTGCGAAGTATTTAAGGCATTCCTCATAAAACCTTGGAAGCTTGATGGGCAAGGTTTTTATATCATAGTCGCAACATAAGATAAATTTACCTCCAACTGGTTTTAGATAATGCAGAAGTATAGTTTTCCAATTGCTTGGTTGATCATTTACGAGTCGTTTGCAGCAAAGTATTCTTTGGGTTTTTATTATGGAATCTAGGTGTGGAGCTTTGAGCCCGCCATCTTCGATGTCACTAATAAGCGCTAGGCGTTTGATTTTGTCTTTTCCTTTCCAAATAAAGTTAAAAATAATTTTATTGGCCTCTTTCACAAATTCTTTGTCTAAACAGATCATACTTGCTCGATAAAGGAATATTGGGATAATGAATGTCTTGACAATTTGAATCCTTCCAATAATAGTGAGATCTCTCCATTTCCATATCCTTAACTTATTCTTAATAGAAGTGATTAATTCGTCAAAGTTCAACTTTTGTTTGACGCGATAGTCATATGTAAAATGAATCCCCAGAATTTTAACACAAGTTTTTATTTTAATAGTTTTAAAAAGGGTGTGGCTGAGGGACGAGTGAGCACAATCCCCCAGTAACATCATTTCAGACTTATCGTGGTTTATTCTCAGACCAGAACACTCTCCAAAGCTGTTTAAAAGTTCTAAAAACTTCAATAAAGAAGAATCATTAATCAAAAAAGCGGTTAAGTCATCTGCAAAGAGTTCCAATTTAATTTCTTCTCCATCCACCATAATACCCTGGACATTCTTGTTGCTTCGTATACTAATAGTCAAAATCTCCAAGACAATAATGAACAAATAGGAGGACAGCGGATCTCCCTGCCTAACCCCCCGCTGAACTTCGAACGGGGCAGTGGAAAAACCATTGTTCAAAACACAGCTTGATATATTGTTATAAAATGTCTGAATCCATTGTCTAAAAGATGGTCCAAAATGAAAAGCAGACAGAGTGCGAAACAGGAAATCTCTGCTTACAGAGTCAAAGGCTTTCTTGAAGTCAATTGAGATCAACCTTCCTTCAATTTGGTATCTTTTTGTGTAGTCCAAAATGTCCTCGATAGACCTAACGGCATCACAAATAGTTCTATCCTTGACATATGCACATTGATTGTGATGAATGACGCTAGGTAAAACAGCCTCGAGTCTTTTGGCGATAGCTTTAGAGCCAATTTTAACATCAACGTTGATTAGCGATATTGGTCTCCAGTTAGCTATAACCCTTCTATCTTTGTCTTTTTTTTCAATAAGTGTGATAATAGCACGCTTCTGTGAGCTCGATAATTCTCCATGATCGTAAGAGCAATTTAGACTTTCCACCATTAGATTACCTACGATATTCCAAAAAGCCTTATAAAATTCTGCAGTTAAGCCGTCATCCCCTGGCGACTTATTGTTTTCAAATAATTTAAGACTCTTAAGGCATTCATCGACCGTTAATTTTCCCTCGCAAGCCTGAGCATTTTCTGCAGTGAGTCTTGGTATTTCTGGATTCTCTAGAAAAGAGCTTAGCAAATTCTCGGAGGGTGTTAGAGAATCAGCCTTATACAGGTCCGAGTAAAAATTCTCAATCTCTTGCAATATTTCTTTAGGGTTGGTAATTAAAATACCATCCTTATTGAACACCTTGCGCACGGAGCTTTTAGCTTTCTTATGTGATTCTAGATTTAGGAAGTACTTATTACTCTTTTCTCCTTTTTCGTACCAGGTTGCTCTGGATCGAATAATTGCTCCTTGAGCTAAGTTTTCGTATATGCTGTTGTACTCTAATTTTAAAATTTCTAATTGTTCGAGATTTTCAAAGGAAGGACATCTCCCACAGTTTTCCTCACAAGTCTTCAGAGCAGCCTCAATGTCAGCAATCTTTTCCCTTCTTTTGCGAGCCTTATCTTTGCCATATTTTATCGACGCTTGCCTTATTCTGTATTTAATTAAATCCCATAATACTCTTTTGTCGCTAATTTCCTTAAACTCTTCTAACCAGGTTGGCATGCTTTCATTAAGCAATGTAACAAAATTAACATCTTCTGCTAAACTAGCATTGAATTTCCAGAACGAAGGGCCATGCTTTTGTCTGTCTATATTATTAAAATGGAGAAAAATTGCCGAGTGGTCGGAATTAATCGATGAAATAATGTCAGGTTTGTCTATATCCTCTTGACAGACATCGCTTATTAACCAATAATCTAATCTCCTCTGAATTAATGGATTTTTTGCCTCCACGTGAAACGTTTAGTTTCAGGATTCCTTATTCTCCATATGTCTACCAAATCGTAGTCTAGACATAAATCTTGAATGTATTTAACTGAATCTTTCTTAGAAGGATTCCCACCCGAGCAGTCGAGATCGGAATCAAGCACGATGTTGAAATCTCCTCCTATAACTATCTTTTGTTCATTATCGACGACAAAATTCTCAATGATATTATTTAGATTATCAAAAAATAGACATTGTTCTTGTACCTTGTTGGGCGCGTAAATATTTACAAGCAAAAAATTTGAACCTTGCACAACAGCTTCCATTACAACGTAGCGACCTTGAGTGTCTACTTCGACAGATTTCAGATTAAAATCCAAATCACTTCTTACTAGAACCATTACTCCACAACTGTGATTAGTACCATGTGAAGAGAAAAGCTTACCTTGCCATTGTGTCCTCCAAATATCTTCAACTTCCACGGTGCAATATGTTTCTTGCAGAAAAATGATATCATATTTCCGCTCTTTTAGCCACATGAAGAGGGCTTTTCTTTTCTTTGCAGAACGAATCCCTCGAACATTTAGCGACAGCAATTTAAAATCAGCATAATCCTTCTCGAATGAAAAAGTTAGTTAGTCATTGTGCAAGCTATGCGAAAAATTCTGCACTAAAAAACTGCGCGTAAAATAAGAATTTATGAAATGACTTATAATTTGTAAAGAGGTTTCTGTTGTACAGATATACAATACACTTAACACTAGGCACAATAGTAAATTATAATGACTGCGGATAACTTTATCCAGCGTGCAGCCCATGGGATTTGGAACTTTGTACGTGCTCCTAAATTTGAATACGAAATACAGAGCAAAAGGAAAAACAAACGTATCTATAGCGTCTATAATTTTTCACTCTCAACTAGTTTTAGCATGGCATTACATTGCATTCTACTAAATAGGAATAAAATGTCCATCAATATACAGCTTATCGGGTTCCTTCCTATCGAACGAGGCTACTTTTCCCTCTTCTCTGGCCTTTTTTAATTTTGGCCATTGCTTCTTGCGTCTTTCCTGAATTTCCTTAGGCAAATCTGTGAACACTCTCACCTCTGTGACATCTCTGACTTCGAGTGCTCTTCTGAAAATACGCTCCCGGTCGGGGAATCTTAGGAAGCGCGCGATAATCGGTCTAACTGCACCTGCTTTTTTCTTACCAATACGATGCACGCGCTGAAACTCAATGTCTCTTACGGCGTCGAGCTCCAACTCCCTCTCCAAGAACTGATAGACAGTTTCACTTGCAACTTCTTCATTGCCAGTCGCTTCGGGGAAGCCCAAAAAGCGCAAATTCTCCCTTCTATTATAGACTTCTTGATAGAGATAGCGATCGTTTATTAGCTTAATTCTTTTTCGTTCTCGCCAATTTTTTTACGCAGTTCTTCCACCTCCGTGTTTAAGTTGCTTAATCCCGCCTCCATGTCGTCAGAAACTTTCTTCATTTGAGTTGTCTTACTTTGCAGCTCAGTTATGTCTGACTTAACGCCGCTTAGAGTAGTTTCTAGACGCTGCACCTTCTCGAGAACTCCATCTAATTTGCCTTCCAAACTCGTAAGCCTTTCCAGTACCTGTTGAAGTTGCTGAGTAATTATTTCTGTCATGGTGGAAGCTGACGTAAACTTCTTGCCGTTGCTGTCAGTGCTTGAGTTGATTTCTTTGTTGCTTACTTCACAAATTCTCTTGCCGTCAGGAGAAACAGCCTCCGAGCCACTGCTGTTTCTGGTTTTTCGTTTCAAATTACTGGGCAGCTCGGCCATGCAATAAAATTGACGCTAAAAATTATATTTCGACATTCAAACGAAGCGGAGCGGGTGAAAGCACGTCTTCACTCCTCATGGTCGACCCAGACCCCTCACTGTGGTAACGTTGACGTTTGTCAGATATGCTTCCAGTAGTAGTAAAAGCCAAAGGTGTGAACATACCCCATTCTACCTCTGCATAAGGATGGCATACTGTAACTCAAAGAACACAGAATGTTCTCTCACCCAGAAGCCCCGCACACATATATACATGTACAGGCATGAATCAGGGGCCTTGTTGGTGCCCCTTGGTAGCACTTCCCCTGTACCTTCCTGGAGAACCAGCTCCATCTCAACGTCAATAAACACCACTTGCAGAATTTCAGCCTCAAGATCTCAAATTTCATTGTGCTGCTGTATAATATATCCTCCATGCATACAAATCAAAGCATGGTCAGCATCAAACAAGTCCCTGCAGACGCACACCGTTGGGATGTCATTGAATTCCCAACCATATCTCAACTTCATTGCGTCCCTAAACTCCCTCTTGTTAAGAGAGAAGCTTATTTCTTTTAAAGGTATAACGCTGAGCCAACTAGAGGCACCTTTCTCCTTTACAAATTCAACAGCTTGCTGTGTTTTCAGAGGCAGAGACTTAGTCACGTATTCTAGGTCGCGCCACACACTATCAGCTTTCTATTGACGTGCACATCGCTGCGCACCAGCGACATACTCATTGTTAGGTGGCTCTACTGCTTGCTTGACAATCTGTTTCACAAGGGGGCCGGTTGCTTTGATGGATGCCACCAGTGCCGTAGGCTGAATGTGAAAGCCGCAGAGCTTACCTGGGGCTGAAACAGGGAATTCTACCAACTTTATAACCTGGCTAACCCAGTCCTCAACTTTTCACCACCAAACTCTTCAAAGTAGGATCTTGAACCAAGAGCTACACCAATATGTTTATGTCCCTCCATGGTGATGTTAACTGCTGTTGCTCCAAAAACCATTCTCGCTTCCTCTTCCTTTTTGGGTTTTGTAATTAGCCAGCACTTTTTAGCGTTTGGGAAATACCCTAAAGCACGTCTACTCGAAGATAGTTTGTCCCACCATCGCATCAAATTTTTCAGTGTACCACTCCCTGTAGCATTGTCTGCAAACCAGCACTGTTTAGCAGAGCTAGAGGTTTGCAGTTGAGCAATCAATGGTTGTAAGCTGACAGCACAGAGACTCATCGCTACCAGGTCTCCTCGAGTGGTTCCTTCAGCTGACTGTAGCCCTTTTCCACTCACGATGAAGAGTGTGTGGAATTTATAAGAAGCTCTTATTTGCAGTGGCAGAGTTAAACCCTTGTCAAAGATTTTGCAAGAAATTCTGCAAGCCTGCGTTGCACAGAAAACAGTGAAGCTGAGCTGTTGTCGCCAATATTTCATTTTAGGTGCTTGTAGCCAATGCTTCGATTCTGCTGCAGAGGTCCCTGAATTTTTTGACGAAGGTGTCAGTGGTCACATAGATGTGGATCTCATTGTTCACTATTTTGTTAAGGCTTGGCACTGCTTCTGTTAAATTTAAGGCGGGGATTGGCAGTGCTGTTTTAGTTTGCCTCAGTGACAGTTGATGAGGAAATCCTTTTACAGTCACACCAAGCACGGTTTTCATTCATTCCCTCCAGTACTTCCTGTCTGATACAAAATCCTTGAAAAATATTTCTGCGCTGATGTTATTGTTTCATCAACTTCAACTTGCACAACAAACTGAGTCCTATGTACATTTGGAAACTGCCCAGCAAACTGTGCAAGTGTTTGTCTTCACAACACTTGCTTCGTTTTTTGCCTGCGTTTGCATCCATTTTTGAAAATTTCTTGTAGGTGTCAAATTTGAATGTTGTATTTGTCCACCATGTCATTGTAAAGATTCACCGAAGGTTTTTATTTGTACTCGTTTGCAGAAGATTCAGAAAGCACTGCCAAGCTTTGCCCTTTTTTGCGGAGTGAAAACTGTTACAATATTCTTTTGGCCGATTTGCAGATACACGGCCCATTCTCTGTCCGAAGTTACACACGCACTTCGCCGAAATTCTGAACAGCCAACTAATATATACAGTAATACTACTACTGCAGCGCATAAAAGAAGCGTTCTTACCCTGATTCTCTCATTTCTGTAAGCATGGTTTCTTTTGCGGATTCACCGTGCGAATTCCCCGCATTGCTTCCTCTATCGCTTTTTTTGGATCTCTTAGATTTTTCCTTCAGCATCGTAAAGGTATTGCATACAGTGCTTTCCAAAATTCGATCTGAGTGAGTGAATGGAGCGGCAGAACAGGGAGCTTTGTTGGTATTTCCTGCCAGTAACAGCATTTGAGACCGCTTTGTGGGGCGATTTGTAAATGCGTGGCCTATTGTCTATGTAAGAAGAGCCCTCACTTTATCAATCAACAGGTAGTTACCTTTCAATTGTTTGAGATCTAATCTCCCCACACGGGAAAAACACCCTAAGGTGTATTTTGCTTTACTTCTCAAAACCAAAATCTCATCGAATGAAGAGCACGTTTCCAGTTTGTTTACAGCGAGTTTTCATCCATTTTCGCTGAAATTTGGCAAGAATGTTGCCCGATAATGTGGCAAAAAAAACCGTGTCCGGGAATTTTTTATTTTTTGACTCCTTCGAAAGTAATGAGCATTTAAACAAAGGCAATGAGTGTTTTATAACAACTTCAAGTTTAACAGCGTATTAAAAACAAACCAGAAAAGTAATCAAAATTCCCCGACACCATTTTTAATTTTTTTAATTTTTAGATCAAGATTTGAAGAAAACGTAGCCATGTCGCTAGCTTTCTCCCGTTAAATTCTGACCGGAAATGAACTCAATTTGTGAAACTACATACTTTTGGGAAATGATTGCTATTTCAGGAAAGGGTTTTATTTCTTGAAAATCAAGAAATTATCGGAATCTGCAATTATTGAGCTTTCAGAAAATATATACTTTATTGGGCGTTTTATGAAACGCGTGACTGTGAAACGGTGACAACACGAGGTTGTCATTTGGGGTATACTGATGCCTTAAACTGCTATGCTGTAGTCTTTCAACTCCTGGCACATGTCAAAAAATGTTGGTAAAATTCTCTCAGGGAGTTACACTTTAAGAGGCCTTTGCAGAAAATATGAAAGACATTTTCTAACAATATACAAGTATCCATTGGAAATAGAAACTACACCAGTTGGCCAGCTGATAATCAAAAATCTGGGATCAAAACCAGTAACTCTTGATCATGATTTAGCCGATTTGCTTGGTATTAGACAGAAATTAGATCATGTAACACTTGCAACATAGTTTGCATCTCCAACAACGTATTTCATTCATTATGACCTGATCAATTAAGATCAGAATCTGTTTAACGGCAAAAAGTCAGACATCTTGGCACAGTTTCACATCAGAAGAAGACAGCCTTTTGAAAAACCAAGCTATGATGCTTCTCCACAACAGTTTTTTCGCGACTGTAATCCACCAATGCCTTTGTAAATAGCATAACCCTCAGCATCAGAGATAAAAGAGATGAGCTCTTTCATTTCAATGGCTTCCCTCTGGAATTTGAATTAGAAAATTAAATCCCTCAAAATACAGTGTACAATGTCATCTGCAAGTCTTGCCGACAGCATCAGAATATGGGATTGCTTAAATGCAAAACCTCTATCCCACAGCTGTCTGACTTCTGAATGCAGATCGAAAGTCAAAGAAGTTTCAGCTGTTCTGAACAGCGAAGTCTCTCACTATAGTGGGGTTGCAAAAAAATATAAGCAGGCAAAAAGGTTTGTTAACTGGGGTGCTGCTAGTTGCAGCAGGCTCTCAGCTGCTCTGTCAACTGCCAGCTTGGGCACCACTCTGTCTGTTGTCAGTCTACTGGCTTCTTTCCAATTGCTGCTGCTAGTTGCAGCAGGCTCTCAGCTGCTCTGTCAACTGCCAGCTTGGGTACCGCTATGTCAACTGCCAGCTTGGGTACCGCTATGTCAACTGCCAGCTTGGGCACCACTCTGTCTGTTGTCAGTTTACTGGCTTCTTTCCAATTAGACAGTCTTGCAGGTTCTTTCATTTATTTGCTCTCGTTTCATCAGGCCTGATAATTGTTTGTAAGAGGCTTGATTCAAAGATAAAAAGCATCGAGAAATGTTACGCTTGTGATTGCCAAATGTGAAACAATAGGCGCTTTGCATGACACGGTCACATGGTATAAAATTATATACACTGGTGAGCAAGATGCACAGTGGGACTTCCAAAACAAAGGCAGGTGCATTGTTTTGGAAGTCCCACTACGCAACTTGCTCACCAGTATATGTAATTTTGTACCATGTGACCGGGTCGTGCAAAGGGCCTATTGAGACTTCTTTCCAAAACATTGGCTGAAAATCAGGCGGCGAAGTAGAAGCAGATTCTCGAAAAAAATAGCCACTCTCACCACAAGTTTAAGGACGCTCGTGCCCATTGCTACTGCACATCTCTAGTGCACACACTATTCATTAAGCACGTGCATGGCACATCATATGTTTCAAGCGCGTGCATCGAGTCCAAACTCCACAAAATATAGGGCTGGTGACCTTTGCGTTAACTTGGTGTGCGAATATTTTTGTTGAACGCTCAGTGACCCCTACTTTTTTTTTCGGCAGATCAATTTTTTTCCTGATTCTTTCCATTATACTAGAAAACAAAAAAATCTCTGCGTGGGAAGTTTTTATTATTTCTCATATACTATTCCAATAGGGTTGAATTGGTACATAGCATGGCATGGTGAAAGACCCCTGCAATCATGCCATGGGATACACTAGCTTACAATGATAGTAATTGCCTTAAGATGGCGTGGATCTGTTGGGTAGAGCTATGGTCATGGAAACACAGCAGAAGTGCCGGTCCAGACTTAAGCCCTTGGCTCATGTACTGAGTCTGTTAGCACTTGAGGACCGGTGTGGAAGTGGGAGAAATCTAAAACAAATACAGAAAGATTCAAAACCTCTCAAGAGGGATAGGTGGGCTGTACACTCCAACTTAAAATTCCTTCTGAGAGGTTCTGAGGGCCAGCAGTTTTGCTGTTTTTGTCTTGAATAATCCTTGATTATATGTCAAAATGCTTCCATTGTTCCTTGCGATTTGCTTGATTATGACCAAACTTTCTCTGTCGGCTTGGCAGAAAGATGCCAGGGATATAACATATCAGGTTATTCAAGCAAAGGAAGAGGCCGAGATTCTTGTCACTGATACATCATGAAACACAAAATCCAGTTATTGGTTTTGCTTTCTTCTGTCTGCATCACTCCAGCTCTTAGTGTAGGAACAAAAAAAGAGGCCTTGCCCTCAATGGTCACTAATTTTTGTAACATAAAAGCTGCTGCACAATTTTATCAACAAAACTCGTCTGTAATTGCTGTCAGCACAAATGTTGTGGTCACTTCACCTGAGAAGAGCCTGGTGAGCATACCATGACAAAACATTGTCACGCAGGCTATTTTTTAAGAAGAAATTCGGCAAGCTGTTGTAGATTGATTCATTTCATTGCTTTAATTATATCTCTGGTAAAAACGCTGGATTTTCATCATAGTTCAGCCCACTGAAATGCCACCACTGCGGTTATCCCCTCTGTTTGTCCTTGCAAATTTTTGATTTCTTTTGACTTTGTTCAATTAGACCTTTACATCTGCGTCTCATTCTTATATTGATATATCATTAATGTGTAATTGTTTTCTCCTCAGTTCTTTGCGTGGCAATAAATTGTTGTTTTGCTTACCATTCTACCGCAGTCTGGACATTCTTCCTTTGGCGGGTTTTTCTGTTTCTAACCTTTTATAATTATACTTTTTGTGGGTGTGAAGCAAATAGCACTGCGTAAATGTATTACCACACGCTTCGCAAAGATAATCACCAAAAGACCAAATGCTTGGCAATTTTTTAAAAGTGAGTGAAATATATCTCATTGGGGGAGACTGAGTGAGTTAACCACAGTTTTCTGCTTCAGCCATTTGTATACCAATAGCTCGCCTTTGTTTAAATAGAGCTTTGAGCATGTGGAACAGCGTGCTGCTGGCAAATTTGTTTTTTTTTGCCGCAAAAGAGACCTAAATCTGTCGATGTGCGTTTGAGTAGTAGATGGTGGGTTAAAAGGATAATGGTATTTTGTAGCACCTCTTGAGCCCCCCTTGCTGCCTTGGTGGCCTCGGTGGCGAAGCAGTCACACATGGACATCAAAAATCCGCTGTTGTCTTTTCGACACACCACCTACTCTTGAATTTTTGGTATTGTACCATGAGAAATAAAGATATTTGTTACTTAAAACCCAATAAAATACCACCCAATATTTCATGCGAAAACACGATATCCTCACACAAGAAAATAACATGTTATCTTCACACATGACAAAAATCACCGTTGCTACATAATAAATAGCAACTTTTGCAGCAAAGTGAAATAGATTGGGATTTCAATGGTGTTTATAAAATAAATAGGACATTACATGGCCACTTGAAGATGTGAAATTTTTCTTCTTGTAGTTAAATTTACAACACTCCAAGAGAAACTTCATATCTTCACACACATATGTAATATCCTCTATTTATTGCATGCATGCCTGCATACAAACATATATCTATATAATTATCCATCTGTCTGTCTGTCTGTCCATTCGTCCATCCGTCCGTCTGTCCGTCCATCCCTTCCTCCCTCCCTGCCTCCCTCCATTCATCCATACATATATCTATATATACATACATAAATCTAGACTTCCAAGGTATTGTGCTTTGTGAAACTTCAATGGCTGGCACTTCCCAGGTCCAACAGAGACATAAATGTCTTGAAAACCAGGACTTACTGCTTTTAATTCAATCATGAATGGTGTGCAGTGATCCTGACAGAAAAAAAAGATTTTTAAAGAAGTCTGGACGGTTATTTCAACACAATTACTCTGTATGAGAGAATCTTGACTGAGGTTGTGAGTACAGTCTGAGTGCAGTGAGGTCTGTACACATGACCGAGGTCAAGATTCTTCCATGCAGTCTAACTAAACTTGGTTGATAAAATGTTAATTATATGGCGAAAACAAGACCAATTTACTTTGTTAATGAAACTCATTTGTACTACCTGACAGTTTGGTTGCAAATGGTGATAAGCTGAATTTAATTCTGTCAAAGTTTGCTCCCCTTTCCTTTTTTCTCATCAGGCTGTTTGGGTTTTCCATAAATAAATATTACATGAAAATAGTCATTGACTTTGCATTTTAGTTTGAAACTTTCTTACAGCAAAACATTACCGCTAGACTGCTTTTAATATCAATTTCAGCCAATCATATTCATGAATTTGGTAGTTCCAAGTCCCTGTGAAACAGAGCCATATAATAACAAATCAAAGTCAAAAGGTTCTCTCAGGATATCTAAAGCCAACATGTTTCACGTAATACAAGTTTTTTTTGGGTGCAAACATCTTTATTACAATGGCTTGGGATCAATTACATGTACTGGCAGTGTAACTCTGCTGAATTGGTTCTTGCAAAGATAATAATTTATGGTAACAAAATTAAAATAATTATGATAAGAAACTTCCTAGTATCCTTCACAGGAAAAAAATTTGCATGTTAAATAACTTTGTCAGTTTTGAAAACTGTGAGGTTGTTACATTACACAAAAAACAACCTTGCCATGAAATGTATATTTTCTGCTCATGCATCAGTCTGATGATGTCAGTCACGTAACCACATCAAAAAGTTCGTTTTATCTCAATGTGAAGACAGGCATTGAACAATAGGAATGCACTTCACATATTTAAAAGGGTAATTTTGTAGAGCTTTTGAAATGGCTAGGTGAATTCTGCCATCTCATAGTTAGGCTCAGTTCAAAAGTCGCACTTTTCACGTGCCAAAGCTAATAATTAGATTCCGTCAGCACAACTGTTAAGTTTGACACTTTTTTATTTATTTATTTATTCCACAATTACTAATTACAATTCCATTTTGAACTATTCGATAAATACAGTTTGGTTTATAACAAATTACACAAAGACATCATATTAATTTAACTAAGGAAAAAAAAAGTCTGTTCTTATCTACTACCATCCTTATTTACTTAAAGATGTTCCTTATAATACTGTTGTCTATTCTAAATGTTATTCTAAATGTTAGATAAAATTTTTTCCTCAAATATCTTCCATTTTTCTTTAAACAAATTCGTTTTATTTAATTTGAAATATACAAGCTTTTCAGTTTCATATTTAATTACACAAATTCTTATGAAGTGGCTCAAAGAAGGTTATATTTTTCTGCATCGACAGGTCCATAAAAAAGATTTTCCTAAAATTACTATATAATTAAATAGATCCATCTCCTCCTCACAAAAACCAACAATACCCTGGCAATATGTAAGCGAGAGGCTTCTGCAACTCTTGATTTGACTCAAAATTCTTTCATTAACCTCATGCCAAAACAAATTTGAAAAAGAACAGCCAAACAAAATATGGGGTATAGTACGGTGCTTTTAAAGGGACATACTGGTTTCCCCTTTTTTTTAGCTACTTGCGACTTGCGAGTTACCGACTTGCGCCTTACGACTTGCGACTTGAGCTTGCGACTTACTCTTTTAAAAGTGCCACGTGACTAGACAATAGTTGGTAATGGAGAGGAAAAAACAACTGGCTATGGATTCGCACGACCAGAAAGATGAGTTGGACCAGGTATGGCTGGGCGTCCTTTGTTTGTTTCGACGTAGTTAGTTACGACATTTCTGCCTCAATATCTCACATTGTTGCTTCAAAAAGCAAGTGAAAGTCCCCCTACGGGGGTGGGGGGACTTAACAAAGTTTAATACGGGAGGCTGCGCCCCGAGGTCCAACCCCTTACCCTTTTATATACCTTTTATTGAAAAAAAAGTACCCCTTTCATAACATACTTTAGGAAATCTGGTTCTCATTTTCATTTAGTGCTTAACAAATAAACTGATACAGCCATAAGGGCGTCTTTTCGAAATACTATAATTAAAGGCCCTTTTTTAAAGTACCTAAATGACCGATTTCGCTACCCTGTTATATACCTCAACTTGTAAAATCCCTACCATTTTATATAGATGAAGCCTGAAAAAGGTACCCCTTTCGGGAAGAGCCTCCCTTTATAGGTTATTATAGGGAGTAACCGCCCCCCCCCCCCCTCTGGGGTTAAAGTTGTCGCAGTTGTAGCAGGCAGCGAGGCCAAACCTCGTTCCCAGAGTCTCTCATCAGACTCTGGGAACGAGGTTGAGCGAAGCCTTGTAATATGTGGGAACAACATGATAACGAGCAATTCGTAAGACTCCAGTTTTGAACCACCCGGGTTTACCACACAACCCGGTCTCTTCAATAATTTGTCATTTTATAAAACAATCAACAGCTTTGTCATCATGTTTTCCTAGTTTCGGGCTAGTAGATGGAACATGTAATATGTTGGAAAAGAGATAATTATTCTACGTTCAGGTGTCTAAGGCGTCAATATGCTCCAGTAAATCAAAGTATAGTTGGAGAGCTTCTTCCGCAGTCGTTGGTGTTTCCAGTCCCTCGTCTTCTTGGATCATTTCCGCCAGTTCTTTAAAGTGTGGGAACAACCCTTTTCTTGGGGACGTTGTGCACACATCTCTTCAGCAATTTCAAACTCATCCATTTCGAAAGGACAGGAATAATCTTGTGCACCAACTGTTTCGGGAACAAAAAAAAGAGCGTCAGGCTTTCCAGAAGGGCATTCCGCATTGTTAGAGGGACGAATTCTGTGAAGATTCCATTCTTGGGCAACTCTGTGTAATTCCAGTTGTAAGACATCAGTAAAACAGAACTTCAGACATTCACGTTGTATAACATCGTCATCGTTGTACAAACCAGAATCTCTTAGATCTTTAAAAAACTGAATCCACCATTCTGCGCAACCCTGTCGGAGGCGACCCCACCAAGCCTCTATTCGCTGGTTAGATGTCGACTTTCCAAACATAAAACTTTTCTCCCCTGCAAAATCATCCTCAGCAGATCTGCGAAAGAAACGCTGGATGGCTGCTAAGCTCCCATTCTCAGTTCCCCGATCGCCCCGTACAATGCGAGCGGTTCCTCCCAGTTGCCGCACACAGTCTAGATAATACTGTGCAACTATGCGTGGATCATTGTTTGATGATGCAACCTCTAGCCATAAAATTCTTCGACTGAAACCGTCTATAGCTCCGTGAATACAAAATCCAAATGGTTTCAGTTTGTCGTAGCCGTCTATGTGCCACAGGTAGTTCGGACCTTTACATCGATACACTCTTCTCCGAAGTCTATGTCTTGACCGAGCTTGAACACCTTCTGGATCAAAGATTCTCAAGGTGTGACGAACAACTTCTCTGGTAGTAACCAGACGATGATGATTAACCAGCCTTTGATGCATTGCTCTGTATCCAAGTAAACCTCCACTTCCTCTTAGCTCTCTCTCAACTGCATTGACAACCTCGCGTATATCACTCCGATTTCGACGTCTTGTGCACCCCAGTCGCTTTAAAAGTCTTTTCAAGTGCCGTACACTTATCTGAATTCCGTGTACACACACACCAGGAATGATATTATTTCTGGAGCTGTAAGTCCCAAGTTAAAATAGTCTTGTATCAGGTCTTCGCGTCAGTGTTCTCACGGTGTCTTGAATTGCAGGGGAATAATTTGGAAGCACTGCCGACGTGGATGAACACATAAGAGCTAAAAAGAGCACTGTAACGAACTTCATAGTGTCTATGTAGCCGCAAATCTAAAAGCAATATAACGATCGGCTTTCTCTGCAAGGCACGCTGACACACGCCTCCAGTGACGCCTCGTTTCTGAAAGTCGCAAGTCGCAAGTCGCAAGTCGCAAGTCGCAAGTAGCTAAAAAAAAAAGGGGAAACCAGTATGTCCCTTTAAAAGCACCGTAGTATAGTTTCTGTTAGCTGATGACAGAAAGTACAGTTGGGGTCCAAAATGTATCCTATTTTACACAAGCGGTTATTAGTAAACAGGATAGAATTCAAAAACTTTGTACTGAAAGGAACATAAATACGGTTCATTTGCAACCCTAACTGGCAGATGAAATGTCTCTGAAACTTGCTTGTCATTGAAGCTAAATTCTTTCTTTAACATGACCCATTTACTTGGCTTTTCCAATTTTTGTTTTACAAGACGACAATAATAATCATGACATTTAAAACTTTCCAAATCAAGCACCACCTTAAAATTGGGTAAAGTAGCAAGCAAATTCAAAGGAACAGATTACCTTAAACCTGTCCATTCTAAAAAATTGGACTTTGTCAGTCCCTGACTTCTGAAAACATTAAAAGACTCGATATTCGACTTATCAAAAAGCAGATCATTTGTATATTTAATATTCATATTAAAATAATACTTATAAAAAACACTTTTACCATCTACTTTTATTTCTTTGCTGTTTCATATAATGTATTTATTATTTGGATCGTCAACTTCTCTTATATTTGACCACCACGCCAATAGATCTTGATAAAAAGTAGATGGAATGTTAATCTGATTTGCATCATAATTACACTGAAGTAATAGAAAAAGACCCCCTTCATTTTCCAAAAGATAATTGAGATAACACTTCCAAAACTTGACGAGTCCTCATCTGTTATGCGCTTTAGCCAACTCAACTTTAACGCTTTTATCATAGTTTCATAATCTATCATTCTGAGTCCACCTTGCTGATAGGGTACAAACGTTGAACTTCGAATAACTTTGTCCTTCCGGTTCCATAAAAAATTAAAAACTAGATTGTTAAATTCTTTCATAACTTCAGACGGAGTGCTTATCACCATGCTGGGGTATATTAGTTTTGGGAGAAGAATTGCTTTTATAATATTAACTTTGCCATGAATTGACAGGCCTGATGTGATTTGTTTGCGGCTGTATAACTTTGTTTTAAAATCTCTAGGTGGTTTTGGAGGCGGAGAAGAAAGCTGTCAAAAGAAGCTTGCCGTCGCATGAACTGGTAGCGAAAATGTGATATTTAGCGAGGAGGAGAGTGACATTTAGTGCCTGCTTGTTGTTGATATTGTTATGATATCCATAGAGAACGACGTATTCGGTCAACGTGATAGCTTGTTTAAATTTTAGGAGCCACCAGCTGGTGAATTCTTTCCAAAAAACGGTAAATTCAGTACAGTGGAACAGCAAGTGGTTAATTGTTTGCTTTTCAGTTTTGCATAATGTGCAAGTGTCGCTTTCAGTAATTCCAGCTCGAAAAAGGCTTGGATTAGTTGGTAAAATATGGTGAGTGATGTTGTACTGAAAGGCAATTAGTTTAGAGTCTTTGGTTATCAAGAAAGGAAATGTATACACTTTGTGAATATTCTCTTTGGTGAAACCATAATTTAAGATTCTGTTCTCTGATGTAGGTGGACTTATTGCTTTGTTCAGAAGAAAAGAGTAGGCGGTTCGTGTTGATGGGGGGTCTTGGAGTGGAACAAGGGTTGAATTTACCGTTTGGGAAGAGTTGTTTTGATTTCTTAATATCTTTTTCCATTCTGTTGGAATGGATGTGATGAGGCCATAGTAAAGTGTGAAAGGAATATTAATGTTCACTTTCTGTTTGAGTTCGTCAAAAGAGAGAAACGTGTTGTTCTCATTAAGGAGATGTTTAATCGAAATAATGGTCTTTTTCTTTATTTTGGGTGGTTTTCCTTCCCATATAAAATTAAATGTAAGATTGTTAATTTCTTTTACATAAACGCTCTGGAATTACTAACACAGAGGTGTTGTAAATCAATTTTGATAAACCTAGTGTCTTCACTATTTTTATCCTGCCGTGCAGTGTAAGTTTCCTTCTTTTCCAGCTATTAAGTGTTTTTTCTAATTTGCGGATTTTTTCTCCAAAATTCAGGTTGTTTGCATCAACAGAATTGTAAGAAAAGAAAACGCCAAGGGCACGGATAGCACATTAGCACATTCGCTAATCTTCACGTAAGTCACGCAACAATTTTTTGTAACAACCAGAGAATTTACGCTACTGCAGCTTTGACATTTCTTTCCACCATGTTGGAAAGGTAAACTATGTCCCAGTCCCTCTCGAATTTTTACGTAGTTTTTACCTCATGGTATGACGTAAGTCATGCTATGGGGTTTAGGGTTTGGGGGTAAAATTCAATTAAAAATCACTCACTCACTTGTTAGACAATTAATTTATGCATTAAACCTGGATTAAACAAGTTCTCCCATATCCCCCCTCCCCGACAAGTTTGTCTCATTGTTCAAAGTCATGCCATTGTCTCTGTGTACGTTTTTGGAGGGCGAGAATATGTCTAGAGTTGTACAGTAAAAACCAGCGTATAAGAACCTAGTGATTAAGAACCTACAGGCTGAAATTGGGCATTTTAATACCCAAATATATAAGAACCTATTTAGCCTGGCAAAGAAAATAGGTTCTTATACTAAAAAACTCTTATTTTATAGCCAAAATACTGGATTTTAATTGTTAGAAATTGTGAAATTTCTGAGAAATATACCATGAAAATTATTTGTTTAATACAGTATGTGGTTGAAGAAATTTCAAAATTGAAAATCTTTTAAATACAGAGTATAGAATGACAGTAGTTCTCTGAATGGTATCACTATGACAACTCCTACAAACTAGTGATATGAAAACTAGTATCATCTGCAATGACTACATGATACAACAACATCAACAGGAAACTTTATTGTAAAATAAGTATCAACTGTAACAATTCATAATCATGTCTTTCTCATCGCGGAGGAATGTTTATTTGGTGGAATTTTGACTAATTAACAGCTTATCAGATAAGCTTGTTTCTGTTTTCATTTTTGTGTCTTTTGTAGCCCGCCGAGATCATTTTTTCATCTAAATCACTTAAGGAATAGTTTGAAAAAGATGTTCCCATTCAACTTTCAGCTTCTTAGGTTATAATTCTGGGTGTTGACCAAAACGTCGGTTTGTGTAATATTCAAAGTTTTTCGGTTGCTCGCAAGTATTGACAGATGGGTAACAAAAAATTCTAATTAGTGCTGGTTTTTGTTCGATTTTGCGGAAATTTTAACACGATGAAGCTGGAATGTTAAGGAATAGATTTTACTTTTGCTGATGTTTGGAGCCAATTAACGAAGAAGTTATATATCGCGAAGCGTTTGGCGTGATGGTGCAATCGGATATTTTTGTTTACTCAGAAGCAAAAACTATTGTGGTCAAAAAAGGTCATTTCAACGACCTTTCAAACGAATATAAACTTACATATTTGCCGAAATGAGGTTTTTTGACCAGCGCTGTGATTTGAATTTTTTTCCCGCAAAAATGCCCCGTTGCAGTTGAGTTAAATCTTAAAACATAGGAAACTTACCAACGTCGTTGAAGAAACGCGCAACGTGAGCACATGGAGCAATCGTAGCAAAAAGTTGCCATCTACGTCATGTCTTCTCAGGATAAGAAAATCAAATGAACATTGCTCGACAGTGGTCTTGAGTTGTTGGCCAAAGAATACGAGAAAAACCCAAGTTACGGACACACACGTGTGCACGATAACATGGTGCCTTGAGCTCTACGAGCACTAGGCACAAAAACCCGTGTTACGGACACAAACGTATACACGATAACATGGTGCTTGGAGCTCTATGAGCACTAGGCTTCCACGTGTACTAGGCACAAAAAGTGAAGGGGGACACTTTGTGAAATATTACACGAACGGCAAGTGTTACGGACGCACACGTATGCACGATAACATGGTGCCTTGAGCTCTACGAGCACTAGGCACAATAAGAACCTACTATAAACCTAATCAGCCTGACTTCAGAAAAAGCTACCCCAAAATATAAGAACCCATTCAGCCTGAACCCAAAAATTCTAGGTTCTTATACACAGGTTTTTACTGTAGTTGGATGGAGGTTTAGGATGAAAGCAGTATGTTGAAAATGAACGCTTTATCATCTGGGACAAACGGTAAGCCTTCCTCCTCCTATCGTATGGCATTTTGTGTAGAACATGCAGCATATAATTGAATAATGAGCACACTTTGAGATAATTTTCGCCATTCGTTCGGAAGGTTTTCGGAAAATGTCACATGCCTGCATATTACACATGATGTTGACAAACATTGTATAGAATTTCTTCTTGTTGCTGTCATCATACTTGAAGCATATTTAGTGGTACATTATGAATTGATAGTCGTGCAATACTTCAGCAGATAGAATTATATAGAAATCTTCTAATAAAAGCAATGTAGCAATACCATCTGGACTTTTTTATTTGTTTGTTTGCTTTTTACCCAGACATGGTAACCATCTGTGAAAACAATGTATCACAATATTTTAAATGCAAGCACTATAGAAAAGACAATCATTTCATAGATTTCCAACTTCAGTTTGAAGCAACTCATTACCTTTGCAATGCCCCCACCCCCTCCCCCGCCGGGGGGATTAGTCCCAGAAAAATTGGAAGGGGATGTGCAGCCCGCTTCCCAAATCCCTTACCTAGCTATGACCAAAATCTGCGATATTCCCTACCCTATTTATGACCTGACCAAAAATTCGAAACCCTGTTTATGATCTGACTCATAAATCAAAACCCTGTTTCTGACCAGCATTATAATAAGTTCCCTAGTTCAGACCAATATAAAATTACCATAAACGTAATTTGTGAAGGGCTTTTGTTGATTTTCTTTTCGATAATGATGGCTTCTTAAAAACATACCCATATGAAGGCTAGTGCAAAACCATACCCTTTTTATGAGCAAGATGGCCAAAATCAGCTAAAATTGATACCCTATTTATGACCAAAACAGCTGAAAAACCATACCCTTTGGGGCTGCACATACCAATATATATCCCATATAAGGGAGTGACCCCGGGGTGGAGGGGGGGGGGGGGGTTGTCATGCAGTCTAACATTTTTTTTAATTTGAAGTAACTAACTTCAGTGTTCTGCTCTGTAATCCCTGATTGATTATCATAAATTGGTTAACAGCCCCACATACATTCTTTTCACTATAACAAGTTAGCTGGTGATTTTACCAAATCTGTGAATTATATACTTCCCAGGAAGCTTATTGCAACAGGCAAGATTTTAAAATTCTGCCAAACTTAATGACAACATAATGCTTCAATATCCGAAAAAAAAGAAACAGTTATGTACCAGAATTGTAAATCACAACAATTATAACTTCTGAACAGTGTTTCCGCCAGACCGCGCCATTATGGGAATCCCGCGTTGCATTCAGAGAAGGCCCCCAGAAAAATGGAAAAGGGGCCAATTTAGCGCTTTACTTTTACAAGGCTGCATGCAGGCTTAACCCAGACATAGTATTATAAAAGCCATCCCAATGCTCAAAATTGCGACCAATAAGGTCGCCAATGAACTAACGATTTACAACGCAACTAACATTTCTTTCTTGGCAACCAGAAATTCCAGTTTAGTTGTCATAGTCGTGATCTCTACGGTGAGGATCAATGACGGTTTTTTACGCACAACTTATGTTCTTGTAGAAAACCATAATGAAAGATCTTCGCTTCTAAAATGCTTAACATAAGAAAAGAAGGCAATCTTTTTGCTTTGCTGTATTGATTTTCTCACATTGGAAAACTTCCAAATGGCTGACCGTGTTTGAAATCGCCCTATAATGCATTGCAAACTCTTGGTCATTGACTACGTCATGTATGCCTTTGTATTGTTCTTTTGACATGCGAGGGGCCTTCATACCAGACCTTCATACTAGTATCTGACGATCATACATTTGAATTTGGTGACCATTTTTTACCAATGATTATCTATTGGCCCCTTTCCTAAAAAAGTGGCCCCTAAAACAAGTCTTCAGGGGCCACTTTGGCCCTCAAGTAAAATTTTCTGGCTGAAACACTGCTTCTGAACAACAAAATATTTAATACTTAAATTATTTTATTGAATAATTTCCCTTTAAAGGAACTGTGTAGTTCAATATAATATTTTTAATGCTCTGATCTCTACCATGAAAAAAGCATTTCCTATGCTTTGTGTCCACTCCCCCGGCCCTCTGCCCACTCCTACCACTTTTACATCTGGCATGTGGCTTTCGATCATTGGGCCTTATTATACGGATATTTACTGTAGAATGACAAAGTAAAAAATATATTTTGGCAACATAAAAATGTTTCTTCAACAATAAAAGCCTCTTTTTTTTAAAAAAAAAAAATAGTATTTCACATGTCTGTACTACAACAACAGTCTCTTGTCCACACATAATGGTATCAATTGAAACAATCATTAACAAACAAACATACCAAAAAATCCATTTTCCAGGAAAAAGGATCAGCAGATTGACTATTTTCTGTTGATTAACAATGTTCCTGATTTCGAAAAAATGTCAATTCCCTTTCTGAACAATCTTTTCCTCAACAGTAACTAAGCCAATCCCTTCTTAAAACATAACAATTACAAGTGCCGGCACATGTTGCCTACGACCAAAGGTATAAACTTTGCAAAAAACGCCAGATCACAGGTTACTCAAGGGTGCAAACAATTCATACCATGAGGTTGCTCTAAGAAGCCTTTGATTTACTTGGTTTTTCACAGATTGAGTTGGATCAATTTTCATTTGTGACCATCCATGGGAAAAGAGTGAATAAGGTGAAAGCACGCACACGGCACGGTAGCTATACGTTAGCACGGTTCTAACATGACACGCTTATCTTGCATATATGCAAAGGAAAACAATTGATTTCAAGTAACGTGTTTATGGCCATTGTTTGTATTTGGTTAACACGGTAGAGCTTTGTATTTTAACACGGTAGATTGACACGGTTATTTCTTTGTTTCTTAACATGCTAGATTTGTTAATACATGTACAGTAGGTTTCTTTGCATGCAACTTACCAGATATTAATTAATTAAAACGTTCCCCATGAATAAAATAAAATGTTACGGCATGTAAGCGAGTTCAATTTTATGTAAATCACGACTGCCACGAGGTTATTCTTTGGAAGTCAACGGTTTAAAACAGGAAACAACGACTCACCGTTATTTACGTTCCTTCTGCTGCTATGTGAATGATTTTAACTTCCCGGTGCTCCTTTGAATTGTTCTGTAAAATGTTTCCAGTAACACAATGAGCATATTCGACAAGGTCGACAATGTTCATATTTGCTGTCGTACACGCATTCTCAGAAAATCACTCTTAAGCTTACATCGCCGGGAAAAATCGTTGTTTTGCCAGCTCTTTCCATTGATGCTCTTCTGTAAGTACTTCTCCAGCTTTTTGTACCAACGTTTGCTTTCCGTAGAAAATACTCCAAGGAAACACATTTCATTGTTGTATGCAGGACGTAAAAATGAGACAAATGCGTCTTTCGTGGGGTCAGCGTGACTGCTTCTACCATCTTCTTTAACAACGCACAAGTTGTGGAAAATTTATCAAGATGCTTGCATTGCTGCCAGCCAAGTAGCTGTTGGCTATTCAAAGTTCTGTGACTTGTGGAAGCAACTTTGCCCATTTATAGTCATCATGGAGATTGGGACCGACCTCCAGAGCGGACGGACGCAACTTTTTGATGTCTGCGAGTCTTTTGCTCCAAATGGCTTAATAACTTCTCCGCTTGCCAAAAGCACAAACTATGACAGACCAAACGGGGAACGAAGTTCCAGAGACAGGTTGAAAGAGGGCCAGGAGAAAAGAATCAGGCTCACAAACCGAAGATCCAAATTTCGCATGCAGTTTTGTTTAGGTGCGTTAGACAATGCTCTGCATGTTTTTTTGCTGAAGTTTGTTTCGTTTTCGAGATATTACGTATGCAAAAAACCCTGTATTTGTTGTCACGTCAGCACGTGACCGCAAAGACGGTAATTTCACTTAAAATCCAGCAAAATATTGATCTTTTGCAACGTGTAACCTCAAAAAGTGTTGATGTCAGGTTAAAACCGTTAAAACTTTTATTACACGTTAACGTGCGACCGCAAAGACGTTCGGTTCACTCAAATTACAGCCAGATGTTAATTTCCCGCAATGCGCAAGCTAGACAATGTTGATATCACGCCATTTACAGAGACTTAAAATTTTGATTTCACATTATCACGCTACCGCAAGGACTTAAACCCTTAGGGTTTTACTTAGGGTTAGGGTTACCGCTCGAAACTAGGGCTAGCGTTGAAGGGTTACGGAACAAGGTTAGGCTTAGAGTTAACGCTTAGGGCTACGGCTTGAAACTAGGGTTACTGCTTAAAACTAGGGTTACGGAACAAGGTTAGGCTTAGAGTTAACGCTTAGGGCTACCGCTTGAAACTAGGGTTACCGCTTGAAACTAGGGTTACGGAACAAGGTTAGGCTTAGAGTTAACGCTTAGGGCTACCGCTTGAAACTAGGGTTACCGCTTAAAACTAGGGTTACCGCTTGAAACTAGGGTTACGGAACAAGGTTAGGCTTAGAGTTAACGTTTAGTGTTACCGCTTGAAACTAGGGTTAGTGTTGAAGGGTGAGGGTTATTGCCGAGGGTTAGCGCTAGCACTTCATTGTTAGGGTTAGCGCTTCGGATAACGTTAGAGTTAAGGTCAGGATGCGTTAGGGTTAGTGCAGTGTTAGGCCAAGGAGAACAATCAAGATGTAACCTTAAAAAATGTTGATTTCAGGTTTTTAAAACCGTTAAAATTGTGATTTCACGTTATCACGCGACCGCAAAGACGTTAAATTTCACTCAAATTACAGCCAGTTCACTTTACGCGATTTCGCGTTAAGGCATGACGGCAAGGATGTTGATTTCACTTCAAATCCAGCAAGCTGTTCATTTCACCCAGCACGTAAACTCGAAAACGTCGATTTCGGGCCTAAATAGGTTAAAATGTTGATTTCACTTTAAAGCGTCACAGCAACTATCTCTATTTCATTTTAACTGCCTGCAACGTATAAGCTTAAAAATGTAGGGCTGACAGATTAACAGATTAACCCTTCTGTGCAACGTATAGGTCTCTCTCCTTACATCTGCATGGCCCCTGATCCCAGAAGTTTAAAACACTACAAATCATGCCGATTTGAAGTAAAATCAACGCAACCTGGATCACAGATCTATGTTTTGAATCAATCGATTGCTTCTTGTTGGCCATTATTATGTTGGAATAAAAAAGGAAAAAAACACGCTCTGTAATTAGTTAAATATTATTGTGATTTACGGAGTCTTGTCTTGTCTTGTCTTGTCTTGGCTTGTCTTGCCGAACGTGATCGAAATGCATGCCGGGAAGGTTCTGTTACACCTCGTGCGCGGGTAAACATGGAGGATGATGCAAGAAAAATCTAGAAGCAGTTCTCATTTTCCAAACTTTGAAGCTAGCAACGCTTGGCAAATGGGCCACAACTCACGACAGGGTTTTATTCTTGGGCAAGAACTGCTCTTGGACTTTGCTGCCTGGATCGACCTGACTTCAAACACTGATAACTGACTTGCCGCTGATATCAGTTGCGTTGGAAGTTACAGAACACGTTTTGCTTCTTTAAAACATGCTGGTGACTTGCGGGTTATCAAGGTTTTATGATGCCTATCAACCACCAGGCAGGCTACAAGGTACTTAAAAACAATGCTTAAGATATTAGTCGAAAGAGCTGTACTGCATCATGCATCACTTCTCTTTGCTTTGACGCTCGATCGAAATTCACGTGTTGTCTCGCGTCACAATAACCTGTTTAAAAAAATCTCTCCAGATTCCCGCTGTATACGCATTTTTTTTAAATAAATATCTTCATTTTTGAAAAAAGAAAAGGAACAGAGCGAAAAAAAAAATTGAGCGACCTCGTGTCGAACCGGCGTCACAGCAAAACAAATTCGGATCAGGCCAGTTCAGCGCCTCATCCGCTTGTGCCAACGAAGCAGTAGTAAGAGCTTCAGGTATTATAGTGAGTTGATCGCTTAGCGAAACAAAAGGTTTCTTTTGTTTTCCATTCAACAAAAGGTCCCCAGAGGATGCCCTTGGAAAAATGTGTTTTTTTGCATACGTAATATCTCAAAAAGGAAGCAAACTTCAGGGAAAAAACATGCAGAACATTGTTTGACACACGGAAACAAAACTGCATGCGAAATTTGGAGCGTTTTCGACAAAGTTCACTTTTCAGTAAAAAACCTAACGCCCTTTTTCCACCGAAGCCTTCAATTGTTCTTTTCCTTAAAATATCGAACACTGGCTTTTAGAAAAGAGTGAAATGATAAATCTTCAAATGCTGATTCAAAAAAATACATTCAATGTTTTAAGTTCATGTTGTCCTTTTAAAAAGAAAATGTGCTCGGCAATGTCTGCCTCGGTTTCTTTGGTGTGGACGCCATTTTGGCACATACGAAAATCTGGGATCTAGTCCTGTGAAAATGTCACAGGTGTTCTACAACCCTTCGATCAACTTCCATCGCATGTGGGTAAACACGTTTAAAACTCCTGAAATGCGCCTTTATTTTGACTCAGACGTTTGAGGCAGATGTCCCACAATTATTTTTGTTGGATCTTTTCCTTATTTTAAGTTTCTTACCAAAATTAACAATACAGTGAGATGAAAGTAGCCAGCCATAGATTGGCCAGTAGCCGGCTGTTTTGGCTGGCTACTGGCCCTTATTGACAGCACTGTTACAGGGGTTAAGAAGAAGTCTCTTCATCCATGAATCCACGAATGTACAATGTACATGTAAAGCACCCGTCTGAAGACTCTTACCTCTGATTTACTTTGAATTCTTTCCAAAAACTTTTCCCCTGAACTCAGGGTTAGGCTTACGTGTATCTGCAAGTGTGACCTATCCACTTTACCTTTATTAAGGCTAAAAGGAAAATTTGCCACATTCCTTGAAACTTCGTTGAAAAATTTGCTACAGCCAAAATGACATTTTTGTAGTACAGTCTGAAAATTTGCTCAGGGTGAGTGAGTTTTCAAAAGTCACTTTATTATACCAATATGTTTCAATCAAAGAGTTGTTGAATTTCTTTGTCAAGAAGCAATTACACAGTACTGTAACCTTGCATGCTAATAAAACAAACTGAAATAACATAAATTAGGTAAATTAATTAATTAATTTATTAATAATATATTAATTAACTTAACCTACGCTATAGGCATTGTGTAGTTCCAGAAAATATCCATGCCTACCCCATGGAAGGTTATGGAAATTCCAAGGGGAAGGGGGTTTCAAGAACCCTATTTTTTGAATGAAAGTATGACACTAAAATGGGTGCAGGGGCGGGGGGTTTCAATTTTAAAAAACCTTCCATGGGAGGGGTATGGACATTTTCTGGAACAACACATTAAAAGTAAATTTACGAAGATAGTTTTTAAGTGAAAACTACAAATACCTCACAACTGCTCATGTCAATTTTTTGTGGCTTGGCTGTTACTTGATAAGGGAAAGAGTACTCTTGAGAGTCTGAAATGTCCAAAATGACAAAGTCAGGTGATAACATTTTAACTACATGTATATATATTTCTGTGGCCTTAATATTTAACACAAAGGACAGTGTTTCACTATTTCTAAACACCAAGAAGAGAGTTGGAAAAACGACTTGAAGTTTTTGACAAACTTGAGGGATTTGAAAATGTGATGAAAACAGTCTTGAATGTTTGATAAATCTTTGACACACTGTACATAGAATCAAAACGTTTTTAGAAGCATTCAGCATGTTATGCTTTGAGTTTGCGAAGCTACATCAAACTTGTCACATAATCGTAATCACAAATTCAATTTTGTGAATGTTTATTCATGAAATAGAAAACAACAGGAAAGAAAAAGTAATATTCAAATGGAAAAAAGCTGCCCGTTGGGGAGGGCTCTCTTACAGTTACATCACTGTCATTAATTATTTATACCTACCTTGTGTACCAATACCACTTGTTCCATCTGAGTTATCTATTGATTTTCTATCATTTTCAAACTATAAAAGATGAAATATAGTAAAAATGGTAATTAAAACAACTATAGGTACATCTCTTAAAGAATTTTGGACTGTTCCTTAATTGGGCTTTGAGGGTGTTTGTAAACCACGAGTAGTCGTAGACAAGGGAGAAGTTTTAAGTCCAAAGAGGAATACTGGATTGTGTAGCAGGCATATCACACTCTGCACTGCAACATACACAGCAAGTGTCAATGTTTAATTGAAATGCATGAATGTCACATATTAAATGAAGAAATTTGAAAGCAAAGTACAGATTTTGATTGGGAATGCAGAAAACAACGTTACATTGTATTGCAATTAAGCAAATCGCATCCAATATGAATGTTGCATGTTACTGAACCACGTTGCATTTGAAATATGGACATTGAATTGTGAACGGGGAATGTTGAATTGTCTAAGATGAATATTGGAGTGTAAAATTAGCGAGAAATAAACAATTAATAACCTCCACTTGGCACAAAAATATGCCCAGATATTTGTCTGCAGACATTATTTGTTCCAAGAGGCAACAAGTTTGACTTGCACTACTGCATTTTTCCATATATTTTTCTCAAAAGCAATAAATTGTTATTCCCAGCCAGCTCGAACCATTCCTCAGTTGTGGCCAATTTTGTGAGCTTTGAAATTTCATAGAAATTAAGAAATGAAAATAGCTACCATGATATTTTTTGGCAGTAGTAGTCAGGAAAAGAGGGAGAAAAACAATCTGAGATTTAGAGGCACTTTAATTAACAAGTAAATGCGTCATGGATGCGGTATTCCTGCACTAACCCTTGTCTTTACCTAGGTAAATCCAAGGATGGTATTCGTCCTGCTAAGGGCAGCATTTTGGACGAGATATTACCTCAGTAATTTAGACACGTCCAGTTTAAATAGCATTTTGTTTCCTGTTTCTTCGCGACATTAGCATGCTTGATTGCTCACTCTTGAATCTCTGCATTTTCACTGCAAACAAGCATCGGATAAAGCTGATAATTGATGTCAGTTACAAGACTGATAACACAGAAAATTTGTCTGCAATGTTGTACCATCTTCACCAAAAATATAGTGGTACATGTGTCTCAGGTCTTAAACATTGTGTTAAGCATTCCCTTTTGCCAAGTAGAATGTGACAGATAGTAAAATTTCATGGCTATTGTGTGGTTGCAAAAAATATCCACACCCCCACCACTGAAGGGAATTGGAAGGGGAGGGGGGGGGGGGGGTCAAAGACCCAGGAAATTCCAGAGGGGAAGGGGGTTGTATGATCGAGTTACTTGTTATGATCAAGTTACTTGTTACCAGTCCACATGGAATCACCTTCTGGACCGAAAGGCACTGGAGACTAGCCTAGTTTGTTTTCGCATCAGTCTTCGAAGTGTCAGTCGATTTTGTTCTTGAAAATTAGTTTCTTGAAAAAGGTAGAAATGATGTTATGATTTTGCAAACTTGAGAATTTCTTATCCTTGTTTATCTCAGTCTATTTGTATGTAGTTTTGCTGCAAAATTGGCTTTCGTTCCAAGTCTGTTGGCCATCGTGTTCGCAGTTAAAGTACGGTGTCAATTTCATTCACACTCATTTTCAGTCCTCCAATGGAAATTGTACCTACAAAGGGAGTTAGTCGTGCAGGAAGGTAATTTGACAAGTAAACATTTTATCTTTTCTTTTAAAGTATGTTTCACTAAAGCGCTGAATGCTTTCTTTGCGAGTATCTTCAGATATAGATGTTACAATCGATCGAAAATATTCAGTAGTTATATGTGCAATGCAAATTGTTAAACGTTTGGAGTGTTTATTTTTACTTTGACACACTTTCCTGCCAAAACTATTTTTTCCAGAGGGTATGGGGGGTGTACAAAATAGTAGAAGAAATTCTGGAGGGGTGGGGGGGTTATTTTAGTGGTAAAAAAATGGAAATTCCGAGGAGGAGGGGGCGCTTACGTGAAATTCCCTCCGTGGTGGGGGTATGGATATTTTCTGGAACTACACATTCGCCATTTGCACCATTTGATTTCATGTCCACGAATCACCGCACAACGACCGGGAAATGACTGAATGCGGAAGGTCAGAATGGCTCTGAAATACACTTTGATGAAAGAAACCAGGTTAATAATTTTAAATTCAATATTCCTATTTATTGTGTTGCCATAATCACCACATTTGTACTTCTCTGTTCATGTGCTGCACTTTGCAGCGGGCAGTTACAAAACCAGGTAAACTCTGACTGCTGATTTTAAAATCGGCAATTGCTATTTATGCCTCATTCTTAAATCACCAATTATACAGCTGTAGATCCAAGTTTTTCTGGTCTGAGTTTTGTCTCAATCTGCTTCCTTATAGCATAGTCGAGCGTGATGTAAGCTTTATTACATGTAAATACTTTGGCTTTTTTATATCTACCCATTAACAGCACTCCAAACGTAATATAACTCAGCAAAAAAGTGAAACTGAGCAAGAACGCAACACAAAAACAAATGGCACTTTTCGGGAACACAATTCCCAGCTTGTGCTGCTTGAATGCGTTGGTGACAAGTCTCTGACATGATTAAAAACAAACGTCAAACACATAATGATCGATCTGTTTTCACACTCTTTTCACATCAAACAGTCAGATTTTGTAATCCTGACCTGTTTGAAAACGGTTTGCACTCCCGACTATGTAAAATTAAGAATCTTTATTAGCTCTGTTTAGACTAAATTTCAAAGTATGCCAGGTTGTGCGTGAACTGAGTCGCAAAGGGATTAAAATCACTAAGAAAACTGTTGGGAGAAATTTGTACCATGTTTTGGCCACCCGAAAAGTCTACAGCAAAGGCATCTTGAATTCATCTATAATCTTTGATTACTTTTTGTGGCTAACCAAAATTACTTAATGCAATCTTGGTTAGCTGCTTTGTAATTCGACAAATTACTTTGCAGCAATCAATCAAATTTGCCTGGCCCCACGGTGCACTTACCATCAAGTTAATTATTGGCTGATTCACTAACGAAAGATGTTGAGTCTTGGCCAGCTGAGAAAATAAAGTAAACAACTTTCATAAGTGGGCGCAATAGGGCTTGTTAACTTATCTCAAATGTTTGGCATGTTACATTTCTCATCAAAATGCTGGAAAAAGCTCACCAGGCCCATGAAAAGTTCCTTTGCCTGTTGTTTCCTTTTGTGACATGAGATTCCGAAAAGCCAACAAAAGATCATGCCGCCATTTTTGTATTGTATCGCCGGGGTTTTTGAAGAAAGAATCAGTAATCTACCCATTTTGGGGGAAATGTATCAACTGTTTTCTTTTCAATTTTAACCTTTCAAAGAGTTTTTCACCTGTTTTGTTTATCTGTACCTCCAGATGTTAGAATCATACCCATTTGATTTGCACTGATTCTGACAAAGACTGAGCATTCTTTTAGAGTGGCGACCGCTCTTTATTCCTGACAGCATTTCCCACATGTAATATTCCATTACGCCAAGATTCCCACAGAGAAGTATATTATTGGCTTTTATACACTTAATTTATCCGAAGGATAATCGAAACCTTTCACCAGTTAAGTAGATTTTCTTTTACATTTCGTGTGACCTTTGCGTGAAACAATCGAAATCAAAAGATGCTACCTGTTTGATTTTCACTGATTCCAGACCTCCATTGTTTAAAAAATTTAGTTATGAAGTTGCGTTATTACTTTTAATGCATCAATTTTAAAATTAAAAAATAACGAACTAGATGACGAATGGTAATATTTTTACCAGACACTAGTAATGTTTAACGCATGTAGACATATTTCAATTAGTGCCAGTACTTGCATTAAAGCACCTATGACAGATTTTTTTTGTTTTCTTGTTAGATTCTACATTAGGTTCTGATGTGAAAAACGAAAAAAAGTCCTTGTAGCGACTTTCCTTTACCGCGTTTTAGTCGTTTGAAAACGTGAAATTTCACTTCCGGTTGGGTCAAAAACCGCGTCAAGAGGGAAACTGGGGATAGTTGTGTTGTGACGTGTCACCGGGAACACATTGACAACCAAAACGAAAGAGAAGTGAGAGATCGTCGGGACGATACTCGTCAACAACCGAGAAATCCCAGTCTGTTTCTTCGTCAAAGCTCGCTAAGCGTAAATAATAAGATGTCACGCTACCAGGCAACTGTAGAATTTGATTCTAATCAGGAGAGCGGCGATTCTGACTTATCGGAGACGGCGAAGGTGATTGTCGAATATGAACTAGTATGATCCTGAAAGTGCGACTCTCGAGGAATCAAGTGCATTCGACTCAGAACCAGAGGGTTTTTACATGGATGAGCCATTGGCAGACGACAATTGGATTGCCGAATACGGCAGCGAAGTATAGGAGGCCGAACAGAGGAGCCAGACGTTACAAAATAGATTTGATAATATCAAAAGTCTGGACGCTTGGTAAGCAACTCATAAGAATTTATCGCACAGCTGTTGTATAGCTTCGACTGATGTTCACAATCGGTAACCAATGATTCCTCTCAAGACAAGTGTTTTTATATTTTATACAGGTGTACATGCGGTAACTGTTTGCTGGAGCGCTTGCAAAATGCTGGAGAGTGCCTAAAGTTGCTGCCAAGAAATAGAGAAATGCGTAGAATCTCTATCAATTGATGGCGTTTCCCGGGAAGTTGAGACAACTCTACGATGCGTGACAATGCATCCTGGTTTCAACACCGTTTGTCTGAACTACTGGACACTGCGCTCGGCTGCAGCAAAATATAAAACGATCGATGGACGGAAATATCGCCAGACTGGATAGGAACAAACGTAAGTAATTTTTTTTCTGCTGAAGTAAGTTCAATTTTGTGAAGTTCTGCATCATTACACATATCAGTATGACATCCGGTGTCTCGCTCGCTATTATATTTATGCAGCTATGAGCTATCTTTATGAATTTTTGATTTTATTAATTTACTTCGATGCTTTTTGTTCTTGCGTATTTCCTTAAAATGGTATTTTTAAAATCTATATTAATCTAAAAGCTATATGAGAAATAATTGCCACTGCAATTTTTAACTCAACATTCCAGAAATCCCCCCTCCAAAAATAAAACCCCTAATGTTAGAGTAGGAAGGAAGAAAGAAAAGCAGCATTGGAAAGGAGGGATGACAGGCAAAAAATGGCAGTGGTCAATGTTTTTCCAACAACTCCTTGTATGTTGTCAATGCCCTAATCCCAAGTCCTTGAACAACCACTGTCATGGAAGAAGCTCTCAGGGGAAGATTATTCATTACTTAATTTAATCACATAAATTACCATTCCCACCCCCTACCTTGTTATTATTGAAATTAATTTAACTATTTATTTATCATTATCACTTGTGTTTTTGCAGTGTTAGAGGTCCTTGTGCAAAAAGCAACTAGAGTACAGTGGCACAGTCTTCCAGCAGATCAAGCAGACCTAGAAACTGTACTGTCTGCAGACTGCCCAAAGAACCAGGAAAGATAGTGCACTACATCTTGAACTGGGATTGCGACAAGAAAATCTCATGGACTGTTTCATTTGTCATTTTATTTAGATAACAGTATTAAAAACCTTTACTGCACTGTTTGTAGAAAAGTGAAACTACATTTACAATGAGTACTCTACCTTCCCAGTCACAATACTTTTTCCATCTTCAAAGCTGTTTTTCATGGCTTGCTACTACAGTGAAGATTATTGACTCCAACTGAAACAAGTATTTTCCAACTAAGAACACTGGAATGAACATTGCAGTGTAATTTCTATCTATTATATAGTGAGGGGTCTAGCATACCCTGAATTACTCTTTCACATTTTAGTAAGTAACTTTATTTAGCCAGGGTAGCCCATTCAGCTACGAGGCTGGTGTTCATAGGGGCCCTGGGAAATAAAGGGATATACAAATTTAAATGGTCTAAAATTATTTACACACTAAAAACTCCTAACCAAAAAAATCCTAAGCTCCTGAGTACAAATTAATTAAAAACAATTTAAAAATTCTAAAATAAAAGCTAAAATCTATAAGTATAGTGATCAAGGTCCATTAATTTATAGGAAATAAAAAATTAAGAATAGTAATGCTTTTTAAATAGTTTTATGTCAAATTATTCTTAAAAAGGAATGGGAAGATGTTTCCTTGGATATACCTTTAGTCAGGTAAAAAGGGGCTAGTACTTATCGGCTCAATAACCCTGTTCACTCCATAAATTTTGTAGATACAATGTTCTTTTATCACAATGTATAACAAAACCCTTTTACCCATAAGTATTTGATATAGCAAGATTCAGCTGTACATGTAAGAACATACAAATTCTTTGAAATTTTTTAAAAATAAAATTATAAATTAATTATAAAAATGTATTCACTTTGGAAACAATGATAAAATGTGTGTGTCATTTGTAAGCTTAACCATTATTCAGTGTCCTCAAAGCCTATAAAATTTTCATCCTCAGCTATTTTATTGTATGCATTTTAGGTAACAGAATTCTTTTTCCACCCAAAAATCCATGGACCAGTTGTGTAAACTCTCTGTACGTAGGCTAACTCCAGGCAAAAATCTTCAAAAACCGAATAAATAACACTAGGATTTTTTTTGGACGGTGGGAAGGGGGGGGGGGAAGGATTTCTAGAATAAAGAGATAAAACTTGCAACAGCAATTATTACTCATATAGCTTTAGATGAATATAGATTTTAAAAATACCATTTTAAGTAAATACGCAACAACAAGAAGCATTGAAGGAAATGAATAAAATCAAAAATTCATAAAGATAGCTCTAAGCAAGCTAACAGTAGACAAATCATAGTTGTATAAATACTATAGCGAGCGAGACACCGGATGTCATACTTGTGATATGTGTAATGATGCAGAACTTCACAAAATGGAACTTACTTCGGCAGAAAAAAATTTACTTACGTTTGTTCCGATCCAGTCTGGCGATATTTCCGTCCATCGATCGTTTTACATTTTGTTGCAGCTGAGTGCAGTGCCCAGTAGCTCAGACAAACCGTGTTGAAACCGAGATGCATTGTCACGCATCGTAGAGTTGTCTCGACTTCCCGGGAATTAACGCCATCATTTGATAGAGATTCTACGCATTTCTCTATTTCGTGACAGTACAAGTACTCTTCAACATTTTGCAAGTGCTCTAGCAAACAGTTACCGTTTCTACACCTGTAAAGTTTCAGGTGGCACTGTACTATACCCTATGAAGTACACTAATCATTAAGACTTAAAATTATGCATTTACCTCATTTGGATCTTTGTTCGGTTTTGTTCTTTTAAAATCCTCCCGTCTTTCTACAAAGGTCAGAACAAACAATAGCTCTTCCCCAGATAGAGTTAAAATTTTCCTGGTAAACGCTTAAACCATGAATTAGTCAGCAATCGTAAGGACTTGGGGCTCGACACTTACTTTTCAGATAACTTGCCACTGTAGACAGTATGCTTAAGTAATGATCTGCATAAAAACTAGGCAGGCAATTGGCAAAATCGATTAAAAGGTGGGGAAAAATAATTATTTAATTCAATTAAATCGGTGCATTTGATTGGCTGATATTGAAAAATGGTAGAAAACAGCAAAAAAGTGACATCAACAAATTTTTTTTTTGATATGTGCCCCATTTCTCTAAAATGTATCTCCCGGTAAAATTTTAGCATTGCTCTATGTGCCAATCAATAGTTAGCCTTTTGGCGCATCAAAATTTTGTTATTTTAAGATATGTTATATTTACAAATGCAACAAATTCAAATCCAAAATAAAAAGATATTCGAACGGATTCCAGTGTATCCACTTTTCAATTTGAAATTCAAATTTCGCACTTTTTTAGTATGGACCAATGACATACATTGAATTTAATTTGTTGTTGCACGGATCATTACTTAAAGATTTACTTTCCACAGCAAAAAAATTCCTTTCCAGAATTGAAAGAAGCAGATTTTTTTACTTGTCATAATCACTAACAAACTCTGAGAGCCACTCTCTTTGAAACCACATCTAGTCATCTTCCTTTTCTGTTCATATTTGTCTCATGATGTTGGTGTGGAGATAACTTGAACAAGTTATAATAATTCAGAAAGGGACTAGCATTAGGGCAAGTATTTTTCGTCAATTGACTTTTTTTACCTTTAATCAAATTTACTTTACTCTCCTGTAAAGGGTAATTGTCAATGTCGAGCCCTGAGAGCAGGCATTACTTATACATTATAGCATTTCACATTTCAAACACAGCAATAAAGGAAAGGGGTGTAAGGGGTTCCGAAAACTACAAAACTGCATAGAAATACATACAAGCCAAAACACCGCAACATTGAATACCGAAACCGCACATACATGGTGGCCCATTATACGAGCTAACATCCGGCATGGAATTTCATGAAGTTGATGCATCAATGGCCAAAGGCCCTAATTGCAAACCACTGAGTTAAATTGTAAAGTGATATAATAAACCCGGATGCGTTGTAAAACAAAACACTAGTACTTGGAAACCAGATGCTGACCGTTCTAAAGAGTGTCATCACCGCAGACACTTTTTTTCACCGAAAACTGCGACCTAAAGGTTATAATAACCCCAAACCACTTTGTGTTTTTAAACTGCAATAACGTGAATTAAAATAAAAATTACCGCAAAACCGCACCACGGCAAACCCTTACGCCCCCTCATAAAGCATAAATTTGATTGACATATACCACATGCAAGTACCTTCTTCGTTGTATCGTTTGATCTGGTTGCTCATTTCTGTTACTGTCTTCTCAAGAGTTGCCACTTTCTCAAGAATCCGCTGTACTTGGGCTGCTGTTACGGAAGAAAACTTGCAGCCTAAGCATAAAATAAGCTCTAATCAACATGTGGTGCATTCAACATAGGACACAGAAACGACTTGTTTTCTTACTTGCGAGATAACATTGATTTCCCCCCAAAATTTATCTCATTGTTAGACACAACTTTACCAACAAGTGTCTGTGATTAGTTATAATTATAAGTTATTCTCCCATTTTGATTGGTTCTCATCTATGATCTATTAGAGGACAGATGCACGATTGATGTCATCATTACAAAGTTTTGACCTCTGTGTTTTAAAATGGCAGTAATGTTAGGGCATTTAGATAATAATTTATTCTAGAAGACCGGGCAAAAGATAAGGTACAAAATAGTCTTGCCAAGGCATTGAATAGGCTCGAGAAGCAGGAAAAAGAAAGATAAAACTGTTTCTTTTTTAGAACATGATTCTGAAAAAAAATGCTTGAGTTGAGGGAGGCTTAACCCAAGCACAAAATACTGCACAAAATTGATCTTGGTAAGCTAAGAATGCATTGTTTTCTCTCGAATTCAACAAACCCAATAAACAAAATGTTCCTGAGATAAGTTATTAAAAAAATTCAACTTTTCCCAGTCAAAATAATTGTTTACACATAGATTGAGTTAGGACCAGAGTGAAAATCATTTAAGCTCAAAATAAACACACCACAGGTCATCCAAGCATAAATTAGAGTTGAACTGTATCTGAAATTTATAACCATTTGTTCGCTATGAACCCTTTTCTTTTGAAGCTTTGAAGCCTGGAATCATGTTCCAAATGTTTCTTTAGCAATTCGAACTCCTGACTTCACCTATTCGAAATTTTCCATTAGCCATTCTAATGGCTGGCAACATTTGTTTGAAATTTTTTTGTCAGCTGTACCTGACGAATGGCTAGCATCATCCATTCGAAGTATTTCATTCGCTGTTCAAATGGCTGGCATTACCCGTTTGAATTTTTTTATTCGGCGTTCCAATGGCTCGTGGCATCCGTTTGAAATTTTTCCAATGCCATTCAAACAGCTGGCATCATCTGTTTGAAATTTTTCCAGTGCCATATTAATGTTTAAAGCATCTGTTTGAAATTCTTCCATGGCTGTTCGAACGGTATTTGAAATCGTTTTGAACAGCTGGAACATCAGTTTCCCATCTGTTTGTTAGCTGTTCACCAGCTGTTTGTTTTGACCATTTAACATTCAATGTGTGGGTGATTCACCAAAAAAATGACTCTTAAACATTCAATGTTGTCTGTTATGAAAAATAGTTGCGTGACCTGGAACATTCGCGAATATGCTAATTTAGTCTCAAATCTTCTCACTTATTAATTAGTGTCGCATCACAGTGACTCAGCAGTTTGCGTATGTCACTGTAAAATAGCTTTACATTGTAATGTTACTTTATTGAGTTATTTTTTTGTAAAACAAGACGATCTAAGATCGTAAGTCGGGCTACTGGAAGATATGCTGCAACTAGTTTTGACCAGTTACTTGTCTGTCCAAGGTCCCTGCTTGTGGGCGTGGCATAATTTTTTTCGGCCCGCAAGGCTATTCCCCATTTTCGATTGTTTAGCGTCGTTCGACCGACCCAGGTTTTCGCGTTTTCCAAAAAAAAAATTATGAAGGTAATTGCACATAATTTCAAAACATTGTCAGTTTACTCAGCAATACAGTCAATGTTTTGTCATTTTTTTCCGCTGTTCACGTTTGAGTTTAACCACGTCTTGTCATTTCCAGGCTCCGCATGTTATTTTCCTGAGGTAAATAAAATAGACAGGCCAAGCACGACTCCTACGGTTCGTGCCATTTGTACACTAGGTTTGCCGTTTATATTTCGGTCGTTCGACCTTTTTGCCGCTTCACTCTTGTTTATGAAGGGCATTTCGTATTGTGTTACTAGGAGAAAGCTAGAGTCGTTACACGTCAGAGGTCTGCATGATTTCTGCGCGCTGTTATCTGCGTATCGCTTCGTTGAATTTGACACCTCTATAATTTGCCATGCGTTAGTATATTGTATGGGCTCATTTCTATTGCAAGATTTGTTTTTAAGTCTCCAAGTATTTGCTTTACAGGGACAAAATATGACATTTACTGTGAACGTGTTTCTTACTCGCATACTATATTGTGACGCCAGACTCGGCTACAGCAGGTAGATTCTTATCACAGGTAAATAAAATAGACGGGCCAAACACGACTCTTACGGTCACGGGTTCGTGCCATTTGTAAACTAGATTTGCCGTTTATTTTTCGGTCGTTCGACCTTTTTGTCGCTTCACTCTTGTTTATGAAGGGCATTTCGTATTGTGTTATTATGAGAAAGCTAGAGCCGTTAGATCGTGCTAAGGCAAATTTTAACTAGAGGTCATAGGTCTGCATGATTTCTGCGCGCTGTTACTGCGTGTTGCTTCGTTGAGTTTGACACCTCTATAATTTGCCATGCGTTAGTGTATTGTTTGGGCTCATTTCTATTGCAAAATTTGTTTAATTAGTCTCCAAGTATTTGCTTTTAAGGGACAAAATATGACATTTACCGTGAACGTGTTGCTTACTCGCATTTTATATTGCACGTCACGATATTGGGGCCCCGGACCCGGCTATGATTAGAACTCGGTTTGCAAGTACAACAGGTAGATTCTTATCACAGGTGTCATATTTGTCCTCCTACGTTTCGTGGCTTTACTTCGAGCAAGCTATTGGCTTGTCTAGAGAAATTCTAATGTTTCTTGCAGCTATCAAATCGAGTTTATGTTCCTGGAGCTCGATGTGTAAGTTTATTTCTCCTTTGATCGTTTTAGTACCACAGGATTTAAATTTAAACTCATTACGCGCAAGTCTATTGACTGTGTTGCGTGTTGTATATGCCTGTAGACCAATTTCTTTATTTTTTTGTTTTTATATGAAAGCTTTCCTAGTTTTTTTACAGGTATTTTGCTGGGCTCACTACCGAATCGTCTTCGCACATGCTCAGGACTGTTAATATTGTAACAGTGATAAACAAACATCATGTACCGAGACCTGAATTTTATTATTTGGCATCTTTGTTGTCGTTTCCTAGAGTTTGAATACGACGCACCTTGCCTTTATCAGTAAATGTTCTTCTGTCGTCTGTAGCAACATTCTGTCCACATTTTCTGTTCACTGAAAACTCACTTGATTTCTGGTATGATTCCGGTAAGACCTTCGCTACATCCGCTAAATCATTTGATTCTTTTGCTATTTTGAGTTCGCGGAACGACCCGTTTCGAAATATATGCTCATTACACACGCCATCTTCTTGAGTGGATCTACCGCGACTGGCGTGTGGGTCTGTATGTTTGAGCGCAGAAAAGATTACAATATTTGCTAAGACATTCGACGTATCCGCCATCGACTTTGACATCGTGGAAAGAAGGCTGAGCCTTTTTGAAGGGTCTGCGGTATTCCCCATTGCACGTGACTGAGTTTTGTGGAGAAATGCAGGGTAAATTTAAAGTCGGCCTCGCCCGACTAAAAAAATACCTCTTAGTCGGCGCGTCAAGTATGTTGTGGATGGGTCAATGGATCAGTGAGTGAGTGAAAGAGTGAGCGAGAGATGTATGTATGTCACACCAATCAGATCGGGTCTACTATAAACAGCCAATCAAATTTCTTGTTTTAAAGGTAAATGGTATATGAGAAGATTTGATCCCGATACAGTTCAGAACGGCCATATTTATTCTTCTATAAAAGAGGAGGAAGTATTCATATATTAGGTTTACCTCGGCAAATTCGGTGGGTTAGGTTGAGGATTTTAGTTATGGACGAGATGAGCTTTGAGGTTTGAAACAGTGCGTGAGCTAGTTGTATGCAAATGAACGAGATGTTATTTTTAGTTACAAAGGTAACTTGATATTTTTGTTTTTCACAAGGAGTAAATTCGATTAGACGTCACGCATCGTTGCTTCTAGTTCTTAGGAAATGTTTTAGGGGAGACAAGACTATTTTGATTCGAAAGAGTTCGAACGTTTGCAATAGGTACAGGTAACGATTGTTTTGTTCTTGTTGCATGCAAATATAAGACAGATATTTTTATTTTTTAGTTACAAACAGTAATTTGACACTTTTGTTTTTCTCAAGAGAGTAAATTCAATTAGAGCTAACCAATCGTCAGCACCTGTTCCCACGAGATGCTTGCTATTTTTAGTTACAAAATGGTAACTTGACACTTTTGTTTTTCGTGTCGGAGAAAATCGTTCGCACGAGATGTTTGCTATTTTTGGTTATAAATGGTAACTTGACACTTCTATTTTTGCTATGGGAATAAATTCAATGGGAGCTTACAAATTGTTGGCTTTTGTTTCCAGGATATTAAACAAAAAAGAAGCTTTCATTTCTAAACTGTTTTTACGTCTCTGCAGTAGCAGTTTATAGCTTTATTTGATGACATTCATTTCAGTTTGATATTTTTTGAAGACTGCGTGGCATCAAGTTAAAGTGCAAAATCAGACTTTCAATGTATCAGAGAGTTTTTTCTCTTTCTTTCTATTTTTGGTGAAGTAGTGTTGTTTTGTAAAAAGGGGAAACTTACGACTCATATAAAATGCGAAAAGTTCTCTTAACGGCTTGAGTATTTTTGAGCAAAAATTCCTCTTGGGGTTGAAAGGGCCATGAGATCGGTGAGTGTTGGGGAGTTATGCATGTGCGTATGTCACACCAATCACAGTGTGGGTTGTAACAAAGAACGAATCAAATTGCCTGTTAGAAAATAAGATGATATCTATAGTAATTTGGAGACGTGTCAGGTTACTGTAGTTTGTTTAGTAAAACATTTTACATGTCATCGATTCAGAATTCTGCTATCTCTGAAACCTTTCAGTTCACAAAAAAATAACTCTTGCACGCCTTGCATGCCTATGTTTTAGTAGAGCCGGAAAGTTCTAGAATCTTATGCTGTAATGTATATAAGCTAATCGGTGTAGTTTTTTAGATGGTTTTATCCCAAAAGTGTTTGAGGGTTTTTCCCAGGAGTGTTAAGAGAGAATTATCTTGTGAGTCAGTAGTGTTAACTGAAGTGTGACAAAGGTCGCGTGTAAAGTGTTGACAGAGGTCATGTTTGTTGAAGTGTAACAGAGAGGTTACATGGATATCTGGCTAGAGGCCATGTTTATACAAGAGTGACAGAAGTTCAAGTGTAACTGACAAGCCTAGCGTGTGCTTGTTGTGAAGTCTTGTGTGGGATTACTGCGTCAGTGTGAAATAAATAACCTTGTTGTTGTTCCGGCATGCCTGCGTTCTATTTAGACTACAAACTACCTACCACTTTAAACAACAAACTTGCAACATTGTCATTTTTTCTCATCCTGGAGAGTTAAAATGAGATTTGGGTGAATTTTGATCTATTTGCCTTTCGAGACTGGAAACATGGTCAATTGTCACCTGATGGTGTAGGGCAAGAGACACATCTGCTGTTTAGTAAGCAGAGTGTGGGATTATTGCAAAAGAAAACAGCTATGGTGGAATTTCATACCTCTGTATGAGTGTGGTAACTTAATTATGTACAGCAATGAGCAAAGATTGATTGCCCAGCATACGTGCGAGACAAAGTTTGCAACATAAAAGATTTTGTACCCTCCACCATGAGGTGACAAATGACCATGTTTCCAGTGTGGGCTGAGCAGTGTTGACAGCAGACTGATCAACTTGGGAGGGCCCCACATCAATTTCCGCTAATTTGGCCATCATATTTCAACTTTTTAGGCAGCTAGCATGCTGAAAACTGAATGTGTACTCCACTGGACTGCAGAGAGAGAAACAATAAGCCTTAAATAATATTGTGAGTTCAGTGTGAAATATTGTGAGTAAATACTATTTCTGTGTGCAAATGTGACTCCTTTCTGAAAAGTTTCCTACCTAGTCTCTTATCATAACATCAAAGGGCAAATATATAAAAATTCGCTGAATTCTCTTTTAAACTCTCCAGGATGAGAAATAATGACAACTTATGGACTTGTCAGAAATTAACAGGGGGGTAGGGGGTGGAGATTTTCAGTGAGGCGATGAAACTATACTGAACCTCTCAAGGAAGGGGACTAAAATGTCCTGACCGTCCCTTGGAACTGGTCCTAAAATTCCATGACCCTCCCCTGGATAAATACTGTAAAACGTCCAAACTCTATATACAGTGGTAAAAAGAAAATGATTAGTACTTTTAATAAAGCAAACTTGAGTTAAAACCTGTGATGAACATACAAGTGCTCTCTGTGTTGGAGAAACAAAAAAGAAAGCTTTTTGCTCAGTGGGATGATAACAGTTTCTACAACCAGAAACAGATATTCACTGCATTCAAATTTAATCTGAATCTGACTTCTCGTCACTTGACTCTCATATTTCCTCTATAATCAGGGGCTTGGTCTTCATCGCATTCACTTGTAGAAACAGCACGTAGTAAATGGTGGATGATAGCACTGACTTTCTCAGGTTTGTTGTTTCTCACTGTAGACTGGTGATGCTTTTCAATGTACTTGTCAAGGACCCAACACGCCATTTTTCCAAGGTTCCCTCGTTGACCATTTTCTGCCAGTCAGAATCCTCATGAGACATGCTGTTTTCTTGCAAGTTTCTTCCCCTTGTCTCAGTTTTCCTTTTCTCGTGCATCATTTTCAAATGTTTTAGATGCTCTAAGTATGACTTAATTAACCAGGTTTTCCTCAACAATGTATTTAATACAGAAAGCTTGAACACTTAAAGCATCCTCCACATTGATAGCCTTCTCTTTATAAAGAACAGCTCTTAACCCTTTAATGCCCAATAGTGACTTATAGATTTTACTCTGTCTAACGCCAGACGATTTTACTCGTCAAAAGGAGACCCCTTGGGCACTAAAGGGTTAAAAAACTATCTCCTTTAACCCTTTAATGCCCAATAGTGACTTATAGATTTTACTCTGTCTAATGCCAGACGATTTTACTCGTCAAAAGGAGACCCCATGGGCACTAAAGGGTTAAGCGTGCTCTAAGTTCAAAATCATCTACCTTCCTCCTTTTACCATTTTCGTTTCAGTACATGGTGTATCCACGAGTGGGAGGTAATGAAACTTTGGGAGCTTGCTGATGTCTGGAACTGGATTTGGAGTTGGAGGCACTGTTTGGTCAACACAGTACTCATGAAACATTTCTCCGGAAATCATACACTTTGAAATAGTGGAACCCAGGAAATTGAACTTTTTTCTTTTCTGATTTTGCAGCATTATAATTATTTCTGCAAGTATTCACTGTTAAAAAAGAACTGCTGGGAGGGAACTGTATCACTTAACACAGCAAATTGACCAGATCAACCAGATGGTAAAGGTAAACAATCCCATCCTACCGATGCATCGGCCAACACGTGGGTTCTAATAACACTTGCTGTAGTAGAAACTGGGTTCTAATAAAATTATACAACAAACGAGATGGCGGCGAAAACTACAATACTTATTTTCCTAACATAGTAAAGTTCTCTGTCAAAGAAGTTTTTTAAAAAGTCAATGTCCAACGGCCCTTATGCGTGATGACATCAGCCTGGCAAAAATCACCACCAAGCCTCGCTTTGATAATGCAAATTGTAAGTTTTATCATGAGCCAATTCCCACAGCAGTCAAGATGAAAAGAATACCCACATGAAAACACCACAAGGGCAACAAAAGTTTGAGCAAATGACACAAAACAAGGCTTGGTGGTGAATTTTGAGCATGTGACGTAATTGCGCATAAGACCTACTCAGTGAAGTTAACCTTAGCTTTTAAAATTAGCGAATAAGTACAGGGTTGTAGGGAATAAGAACTGGGTTCTAATAACACTTGTCATAGTGGAAACTGGGCTCTAATAATATGACAAACAGGATGGCAGTGAAAAGTAAATTACTTAGTACGTAGTCAAAGTTCTTCGTCGAAGATGTTTCAATTCAGTTCGAAAAAGGTATGTTTAGCATTGTGATAGTTCCATAAGGCCCAAGTGAGTCACCGACACGCAACCGACCGTCTTGTATGTTTTAAGGTTAAAAAGTGGCTGACCGTTGACCAACGTGTTGGCCGATGCGTCGGTGGGATTGGATTCTTTACCTTTACTGACCAGATAAAGTCAATAATGAACAAAGAAAATACTGCCCCAGCAAGAGCTGTTCTTGACGAAGATCATAACTTGATTCCTTGTGATAATATTAGAATCAACAATAACAATCAAAAGGCTATGCAAATCATTGCAAGTTTAAGTCTCATTGATAACAAAATGAAAACTTTAGGTAGCAAACTTTTTAGTTCCAATGGTAAACTAAAGTGGAGAAGAAGCCATCCACAACGGTTCTTTGAAAATCAATTGGGAGAAGTTACCCTTCTACACAAGAAAGTGAAGGAAATTAATAGTCAGTTAACAGAATGACAAGAAAAGTGCTCTCAACGGTTTAAGGGTACATGCTCAGAGCCAAAAAGAAGAAAACGTAAACAGAAACAAAAAAAGAGGAAGCCTGAAAAAGTAAAACAAAGAATCGAGGATGATGAAGATGATGGTGATAATAATGTTGAGGATGCTCCTGGTGGTAGCACTTCTGATAGGGTTGCTGTTAAAGGGATCAGTTCTTCTGCGTGATATTTAACAATAAATTGATGTACAAATTAGCAATACATGAGCTGCTTTATAAGTTGGGTTGTTGCAGTTATACTTTCAATAGCTTGTCTTGTCAAATGAATGCATGCCTTGAGTTTGAGACATAATTTGTTGTCTAGTAAAACATGATATTGAAGCATCCCTTTCCCATAATGGTGGTTTAATTTCTTGTGACCCTCCCTCTTTTCCTGTAATTTTTTTCATAACCCTCCCAATTGAAGGGCTCAAAATACTGTGGCCCTCCCCTGTTTTCCACCTCCCCTTCCCCCTGCTAATTTCTGACAAGTCCCTTAACATTGAATGTTCAAGAGTCTTTTTGCAGTCCATCACCCATACATTGAACGACTTAAATGTCATCTCCTAATTTCCATACAAACTCTAAGGGCCTATTTTTGGAACAAACTTTAGACAGCGTTTATGAAAGTCATTGTCTAACCCACGTTTAAATCATGAGTACCGATTATTTAAATGTTGTTTTACCATAACAGTGTTTAGACAGTGTCTAATCACAGACTAAGGAACAATAGTAAGTTAGACCTGGTCAAAAGTAGGTTTAAATGCTGTTTAACGATATTTTCATGACCAGCCATTATGAAAAAGGGGGACCTCTGCGCTACAGACAGTTAAAAAACTATTTCAATCGATGTAATATTATACGTTCAACAATTCGGCACCTTAGGGATAGATTAAACCCACCAGAGAAATACAGCAACGAGGATTTTTGATTGTGTTTTCACCTGCAAAAGTACTCAACAAGTGACCTCATAAAAATTTTGGATAGAGATCTTCAAAAGAGAATGCAAGAGAGTTACGGGCGATTTATCTGGTGTATCTGTATTTGCTGCATGCACAGTCATTCACAAAGTTTTAAGGGCTATAGCAAAACAAAAAGGATTGTTCCTGTCATTCCTAGAGAACCTGACTGATACCAAGAGAAAGTTTTATGATGTTGCACACTTTTCTTCACTTCACTTTTCACTTTTTATAAAGTTGTCCACTTTTCACTACTATGTAAGCCATGGTCCTTTTTGGACTGGAGTTTCAGCCGCCTCCAGCATCCTTGAAGCTGACTTAGGTATTACGTATACATTTTTTTTAGGTCATGCTTGATACTATTAGATTTCTGGAAGTTAAATAAGCTAAAATTTCCACTCATGCCTTTGCCTTTTTTCCAAACGTTTTCCTGTCATTATATAGCCTTTACTTTCCACTTGAAGAAAGTGTTTACCTAATTCGGCCAATAAAAGTTTTCCTTGTTCGCTGGAATTTGTTTGACTTGTCACTGGCCACTGTTTCGGAGAAATTGACATACGAAATAACTCCGCAGACAATGCATTTCCTTGTGAGACATGGTTTAGCCATTGACTCGAGAAAACACGGTTCAGTCGCATTTCAATAATGAATTTAACATCATTTAGCCGTTGTTTATAGAGACAACGTCTAAACCACAGCTCAGCCCTAAACAGTGGTTAACATAGACTTCGTTTAAATAATCGGCCCTAAAAAAAACACAGTTCTCCATACAAAACCCTATATTATGCTTGGGTGACCTGTGAGCACACAACCATGCTTCCAATGCGAATGGTTTGGTTCATTTTAGGGCACAGCAGCTCGCAAAGTATACAATGTAGCTCACACAACCCACTTTAAAACCGATTTGAGAATCTCCAACCACAGAAGACAAAAATTTCCACTGTCGTTAACGTTATGTTCATTCAAAACTCGAATCGCATGGCCTCCAGGTTGACCGCAACTGCAAGATTTCCAAGGGTATTTTTTAACTTCTGCAATATTCAAGGCAACCTCCACACTTTTTGGCTCAACAGGGCTGCTCTGATGACAAAAACTGACTTGACTTCTCCAGAATTCTTTAAAGATTTGTAGATTTTGCAGTTCAATTCTCAGTTTTCATTCCACGAGGAGCAACACTTGAGTCAGGTTTGACAGTGGCATGATTTTCCTGGACCAATCACAATTCTTTGCTACACTTAGTAACCAATGAGATTGCTTCATTTTGTAGGGTAAATAAGCTGAAGGATCACAAGGTAAAGTTAAATGTAAATGGACAGTCCTATGATAGTATCACCTTGCTGGCAGTTGATATTGACAATGCTCTAAACTTCTCAGGTCATACAAGTAATATTTACAAGAGAAGTAGTCGATGGGTAGGGGGTAATTAATAGGTTCAGGAATCTCATACCCCAAAATGCAAAGCTACAACTCTTTAAGGGTGCTATTTTAGCTCAATTTACTTATTGCAGTAA